>JAVTVY010029232.1:0-13334 GCA_036873755.1 Hanleya hanleyi
AGTCACCACCTGTAGGTGCAAGCAGGCAAAACACAATCCTAAATGACATCTCATGTCATGGTATCGGCATATGAACTTTGAGACTCTGAAGAGGGGTCCTCAAGTTATTGCCGGTACCAGATGCCCACCGGTGTTCATGTTATTTGGGGCGGGTCACATATGAATACAAAATTTGAGAATAATCTGATGAGCAGTTGCCAAATTATTGCCCGGGAACAAATTTTTCCACCAGGAGACGCCACCTGTAGGCAGAAGCGGGAAAAATACAATCCCAAGGAACATGGTATCGTGGGGACATCTGCATACCAAATTTGAGAAGAATCCGATGAGGGTCCCCAAGTTATTGCCCAGAAACCAAATTTAGATTTTGACACCAGGTGACGCCACCTCTAGGCGCAAGTCAGTGAAATGCATTATCAAGCGACATCTTATGTCACGGTACATTCATACAAAATTTGAGAAGAATCCGATGGTCAGTTCTCAAGTTATTACCCGGAAACGAATTTGTGATGTTGCCATCAGGTGGCGCCACCTGTGTGTGCAAGTGAGCGAAAGGCAATCCCAAGCAACAGCTCCTGGCATGGTAAATGCATGCCAAATTTGAGAAGAATCCAATGAACCGCACCGTTTATCATGTTACCCAGAAAGGTACAAATGTAGGATATTTCAAAGAAATTCGACCAAGTGTTTCTAAGTTATCACTTGCAGCATGGAATAATGGAATGAACTCTAGTGGCGCCACCTCCGGGTGGATTTTGCTGAAACGCATCACCAACGGTGTTTTGTCGCAGGGAATGCATTTACCAAATTTCGAAGAAATCCGACAAATTGTTCGAAAGTTATCGCTCGCGAAGGATTTGAACAAACATGAACGGACATGCATTAAAGATTGGAACAAGACCCAGTGGCGCCACCTACAGGCGGATCTTGATGAAACGAAATACCAGCGACGTCTTGTCGCAAAGAATGCAGATGCCAAATTTCGGAGGAATCCGACAAAGCATTTAGGAGTTATCGCTTACACAGTATTTGCACGGACATGCACTAAATATTGGAACAAGACCCAGTGGCGCCACCTACAGGCGGATCTTGCTGAAACGTAATACCAACAGACGTCTTGTCGCAAAGAATGCAGATGCCAAATTTCGGAGGAATCCGACAAAGCATTTAGGAGTTATCGCTTACGAAGTATTTGCACGGACATGCACGGACATGCACGGACATGCACTAAAGATTGGAACAAGACCCAGTGGCGCCACCTACAGGCGGATCTTGCTGACACGTAATACCAAGAGGCGTCTTGTCGCAAAGAATGCAGATGCCAAATTTTGGAGGAATCCGACAAAGCATTTAGAAGTTATTGCTTACGAAGTATTTGCACGGACATGTCCGTGCATGCACGGGCACAAAGAAGCAAGACCCCAGTGGCGCCACCTACAGGCAGATCTTGCTGAAACGTAATACCAAGAGGAAGTAGTCCATAGTTTCGCATTATTGGTCCCCCTCAAAAATATTTATACATCAGAGCGCCCGGGTCTGACCAAATGGTAATTATCCTTCTCTTTTTGATAACCAGTATTTATAGTACCAAGCTTCTAGGTACTACCATTCCTTCAAAATGACATATGCGGAGGGGTGGCTCGATTGAGCTATATGGCGGATCGGGTCGCGAAGTCAACCTTCGTCAGCCTCAGTTTCGTACGTTTTTCAGGTGTTTAAAAATAGGGTTATGTTGCATATGGGGTATGTGACAAAAAATCGGCGTGGTCGACCCCATATTTTGAATAGCTTTTTAATCTTGCCTCCAGACGGGGAACACTGAGGAGAAATCTTGTGGCAATCGATTGTCAAGATTTCTCAAGGAAGTGAACGAAATATGGCGTATTTTGGGTCATTTTAATAGATTTTCCAGAAAATTTGGAGTGCGTTCCGAGGGAAGAAAATTTATCTCGGGTTAAATTCGCATGACTTGCTTATATGTTAAATTAATGGTATAGGCATTCCCATGAAGAAAATATGTACTTTTATATGGGTTTTCTGCATGGTTTGGCAACTCGGAAAGACGGAAGGGCTATACCGAGGGTCTATTTCCAGCAACGAGGGGTCTACTGTGGACTGCACCCAAGAGACGTCTTGTCGCAAAGAATGCAGATGCCAAATTTCGGAGGAATCCGACAAAGCATTTAGAAGTTATTGCTTACGAAGTATTTGCACGGACATGCACGGACACATAGAAGCAAGAACCATTTTAAAGTCCCCTGCCGCGTTGCGGCGGGGGACAAAAATGACTGATATATCGCCCAACTACTTTGGCTGCTTCGATGGCATCACTTTCTTGGAAGGTATTTCCGGTCGATTATCAGGCCGATTTTCAAGAACCGTTTCTTCCCCCTATATTTTTGGCGACAGAAAACCATTTTTCCAGAAAAACACTCAATTAATTCTATGCGCTTTATAGTAAAGAAATTCTAAAATCTGGACGAAAACACAAATTTTTCAATACATCTCTCGAGTGCTATTTTGGAGAGACTCATGGCTACGTTCGAGAATTCACTCTATTCTCGGGTCTGAATGTTTTTCTGTTGTTGAGTCGGTTGCTTTTTTTGTCCTCAGACGTCGTCAATTTTTCTAACTCTTGCATATCGCTCCAATTCATGATCCTCCGCCGCTAGGATTCTGCACAATGACTTAAAATGATCCCAGTAGGGTTAAAGTATGATGTCAGAAAGTTTCTGTTCATAATTCCTTTCCATTCTATATATAGGTCAAATAGATTAGTGGGATTCAAGTTGTCCCCTCCCCCAATCCAGATACGGGTAATTGTGACGTTATGACCTTCATTTTGGTGTATAACGTCTATCGTTTTGATTCTTCCAATTATAGACAAATGATTATACGTTCCCCTACTCCCACCTGTATATACCTTATGCCCACACGAATCTTCGGCCTGCCACTCTTGGGCTAACCCATATACCCTACTGTTGAAAGCTGCAGGTTCAGAAATGTGTGAGCACGAAATGCGAACGGGAGCAAATTCTACGTCCCTCGCACGGGCTCCCGATATCAATAAGGTACCGTTCCAGTGCAGTGAGGACTATCTTCTGGTCCGCCTTCATGATTATTTTTCTCTGCTTTCTTTATTTAGATATTTTCATCAGGAATGTTTTAGTGTCTAGCATATCGCTCCACTTTAGGTCCATATCACTGATTATATCAATGTTACCAGTCAAAATATATTTGCATGGATTATGGAGAAAGTTAACAATCAGAGCTATACATCCACTGCATCTACGCGAGAAGTTATTTTTGCTCAGGGTTGATAATCAAATAGACCTCGTATACCGGGGACAGACCATCGAATAGAAGGGATACAATGGAGCCCACTGTGGCCATAGTAAAGATGGGACATCATCATGTGTAAACCAGAGTCCATTCACATTAATTAAATTTCGATTTAAAGGAGACTTTAAACAAAGGACGCTGACTCTCGGATGTTTAGTAGTTGTCTTCTCAAAGACGAATCCGTGAAACTGAACAAGAAGGCCGGGTTTAGACAGCGGATAGGTTGAATGATCTTACTGTGTCGCACAGCCAAGTATCGGCGTCTTATAGTGTTCGCTTGAATGGTTTATTTGAATAAGAATAATAACCGCGATAATTCCGGAGAACGTGAGTAGTAGTATAAGAGTATTAACCACCTCATTGGACCCTGTTTTGGAGGTAATTTGTGGCGGTTTTGTGGCGGTTAGGGAGGTCACGGGAGGAGAGGTCAACTGCAGTATAGTTCCGGCAGAAAGACCAAAAAGTTACCTCCAACACAGGAGAGTTCCATTT
This sequence comes from Hanleya hanleyi, assembly GCA_036873755.1. Classification (NCBI taxonomy): domain Eukaryota; kingdom Metazoa; phylum Mollusca; class Polyplacophora; order Lepidopleurida; family Hanleyidae; genus Hanleya; species Hanleya hanleyi. The sequence continues at coordinate 3,835 of JAVTVY010029232.1, forward strand.
GTGGCAGGGGATGTATTCCTCCGCGGTGACGTGGGCTGGCAGTGGTTTTGGCGGTGATTCGGTCGCGAGAAAAAGCTTCCGCGGAGAAAAAGTAGTCCCTAGATAAAATGGTCCGATTGGGTCGAGTGAGGTACCAAAGTGAAGCCTACGTGAGGAGGCATCTAATGGGCTGGGTGTGGGGTTGAAATAGCGGCATTCTGCGCATGCGCGGTGGCCCAAGTGTATGAAAATAGACGTTTTGGAGCTAGGGGAGCTACTAATGGTCCAATGGGGTCGAGTAAGGTACCAATATGAAGCCTAGGTGAAGGGGCATCCAGACAATGGGGTGGATGCATGTAAAATTTTTCCTAAAAAAAAACGGAACACGGAACATCGAAAAATCCGGGAAAATGCCTATATGGGGTATGGGGGTATATAGGTCGCCGGGCTTAACGGGGCTTGCCTATCAATAGAGTTGTCTCCCCCTAGTTCCAGGGTGGATGTATGTAATTTTTTTCCTGAAAAAATACGGAACACGGACTTTATTCTAAATTACGTGAAAATGCCTATATGGGGTATGGGGGTTATAGGACCATCCTGGGAAACCAACTTCTCGACATTTGCGGTATAGGTTGTGGGGTCTCGTTTTCTTAGTCTCGTCATTTAGAACATGATAGGAAGTGTCCCGGAACGAATCGGTGATTTTTTTTAAAAAAGTCACCGAGCCCCATATTGTCCCATACTGAGTTATAGGACCAATGTTGAACCTAATGAGAAACCTACTTCTCGACATTTGCGGTATAGGTTGTGGGGTCTCGTTTTCTTAGTCTCGTCAAGACAAACATGATAGGAAGTGTCCCGGAGCGAATCGGTGAAATTCTTTAAAAAGGTCATCCAGCCCCATATAGTCTCATACTGGGGGTATAGGACCAATGTTTGTCCCCTGGGAAACCTACTTCTATACATTTGCGGTAGGGTTGTTTAGTCTCGTTTTCTTAGTCTCGTCATTTAGAACATGATAGGAAGTGCCCGGAGCGAATCAGTGAAATTTTTGAAAAAAGTCACCGAGACCCATATAGACCCATATAGGCCCATACTGGGGTATAGGACCGATGTTTGTCCCACCGGAAAACCTACTTCTCGACATTTGCGGTAGAGTTGTTTGGATTTGTTTTTCACGTCTCGTCATTTAGAACACGATAGGAAGTATCCCGGAGCGAAACGGTGAAATTTTTGGAAAAAGTCACCGAGGCCTGGGTAGGCCCATAGGCCGATACTGCATGGCTATGGGAGTATAGGCCCATACGGGGTGGAATTTTTGGGGTCTAGGTGAGTCCCTAATGGTCCTATGGTGTCGTATGAGGTCTTATTTTGAAGCTGTCGTGGAGGAGCATCCGACTGGACTAATGGGTCGTCCGTGTTCAATAGTCTGCGCATGCGCAGTCTGGCCCGTAGTATACAAAGCAGGCATTTTTGGGGTATGTGAGTGTGTGTTTTGGGTAGAGATGCACCGCTGTGGGTCCGAATGGGTCGCGGATGGTGTCAAAAAAGTGAAGCTTGTGTCGGGTAGAGTCAGAATGGTGTGTTTTAAGTGCAAGTCGCGTCAATCTGCGCATGCGCAATTGGTTGTAGTAAGTAAAGTGGCCATTTTGGGGCAGTGAACGAAGGTATTTGGGGTCGAGATGGACCATCCTTGGTCCGAATGCGTCCTGGGAGGTGTCATTTTGTAGTTCTCGGGGTGTACATTCCGATTTGAGGGATGTTCCCGTCATCTGTGACGTCATACGTCATCAGTAGGAGTAGTAGCGAAAGTGAGCCTTTTGGAGCAGTACAGGAAGGTATCTGGTGTAGAGATGGACCATACGCGTTGCGAATGCGTCATGGGAGGTGTCATGTTGTAGCTCTCGGAGTATAGACCCTGATTTGAGGGATATTTACAGCATCTGTGACGTCATTGGTGACGTCATCAGTACGAGTAGTAGCGAAAGTGGGCATTTTTTAGCAGTGTGGGATGTTATTTGGTGTAGAGATGGACCATCCGCGGTCCAAATGGACCGTGTGAGGTGTCATCTTGTAGCAACGCCCACTAACACCATGCTTAATGCTTCAACGCCCTGGTGAAATAGCTCAGAAGCTCTGATATTCCATGGAATTGTCACTAATTCTTCGAAATGCAGTGATGCCCGTCAACGCCCGTCGTTACACCTTAACACTCTAGCATAACGCCATGATATAGACCAGACGGAGAACAACAACAGCAACAACAACAAGGATGACACATGAGAGAACAACAACAACAAGAAGTTTTTTCATATAGGTTATTCTCCCCAATGTTACATAACACCCACGCTGGGGAGCCGCGTTGGGTATATTTACAATTCAAGAAGATTCTTATCCAATCAGAGGCCACCATTTGCATGTTTCATATTCGTTCCTGTCCGTTAGATGTATTCTTGTCCAATCAGAAGTCTCCATTTCAGAAAGTGCCATCTAAACCGTTTATTCTAATCATCGTCGGGCAGGCCAGGATACCGTTGAGGCAACATATCCTCAGATAGTTGTTTGCGCATTCTGAGTATCTATCAGTGCGTGGGTGAATACTTTCATCCGATGGAGGTGGTAGTCAGTTTAACCACGAAGAACGCAACATTGGTCATTATCTCCACTATCCACTTGGTGTTACAATTCAAGAAGACTCTTGTCCAATCAGAGGCCACCATTTGCATCTGTCATATTCGTTCTTGTCCGTTAGATGTATTCTTGTCCAATCAGAAGTCTCCATTTCAGAAAGTTCCATCTTCGGCCATGTTCGCTTTGAACCGTTTATTCGAATCATCGTCGGGCAGCCCAGGATACCGTTGAGGCAACATATCCTCAGATAGTTGCTTGTGCATTCTGAGTATCCATCAGTGCATGGGTGAATACATTCACCCGATGGGTTGGTCGGTCAGCTTGGTCACGAAGAACGTAATATTGGTCACACTGTCCACTGTCCACTTGGTGTTGTGGCGTTGTTGTTGGACCCATTCCAAGGGATCCACGGTGTTCAGTTTCTCCAGCATCGCCTCTAGCGACACTCGGTTAATGATGGTAAACGGTTGATCAAATACCTGGATGTTACTGCTCGGGTAAAAGTATCGGACTTGGACTGTCTCCTTATGCTGCAGCACATAACCAAACGCCAGATTCAATCTGAAGGCCGTAGTTTGATCGTTGAAGATGGCTTCCACGTAGCTACGTAGACGGGCGAGGTCGGTCAGTCGGAAATTGTAGATATCTTTAATAGGACTATGACGGTGGAAACAGTGCCGTATCATGGACCAATGGCACCGATAGATGTCCCTCACTGGATGGGCGCCCTGTAAGAGGTCGCTAGGAACATTTATGGGCTCGTCCAGAAAATGTACGATGTTGTCAGGCGTATGACTCGAAACCGTAACGGTGGGGTCCGGCTGGATATCGAGGCTCTTCTGGACTGTGGGTATAGACGGGCTCTCCTTCATCGCATCACCAGTGGCATTCGTCTCCCCGGGCTCGTCTTCACCTGGTCCAACCTTCTGCTGCTCCTCTTCAGTAGGAAGTTGTCGCACATGCCATGGTACCGGGGCATGAATCAACCGTTGGTGTCGCAGTAACTGACTGCGTCGTTTGAAGAGTTGACCACAACCATTACATTGTTCCGTCGCGCCTGCGTGGAATGAGCGTTCGTGGCACAGTAAATGATCCTCCCGATTGAATGACCGTGCGCAGGTTGTACAAGTATACCGAGCATCGTTGTGGGTGGAGGCCTCGTGGCGTCGTAAATTATCTAGACGAGTAAACGGCTTCTGGCAAGTTGTGCAAGTGAACATCTTGGTGGTTGATAGAGTGTCTGATGAAACGGCCAGGCCGCTTCCATTTTATAGCACGCTAGCTGGTGATCTATTTTTAGCACACTCAGTTCAACTATCCCCAAGTCGAGGGCCGAGCCGTGACATCTTCGGTAACCTCCGTGTCTCTTCGGTCACCTCCGTAACGTCACCGATCAGCATGTAGACATATAGAGTATGTACGGCATGTTATGGTATTCATCAGTGCATGATTGACGCATTCAGCCGGTGGGGGTGGTCGGTCAGTTTGGTAACGAAAAACGTAACATTGGTCACACTATCCACTGTCCACTTGGTGCTGGGGCGTTGTTGTTGGACCCATTCCAAGGGATCCACGGTGTCCAGTTTCTCCAGCATCGTCTCTAGCGACACTCGGTTAATGCTGGTAAACGGTTGGTCAAATACCCGGACGTTAGTGCTCGGGTAAAAATATCGGACTTGGACTGTCTCCTTATGCTGCAGCACATAACCAAACGCCCGATTCAATCTGAAGGCCGTAGTTTGATCTTTGAAGATGGCTTCCACGTAGCTACGTAGACGGGCGAGGTCGGTCAGTCGGAAATTGTAGATATCTTGAATAGGGCGATGACGGTAGAAACAATGCCGGATCATGGGCCAATGGCGCCGATAAATGTCACTCACTGGATGGTCTTCGTGTAACAGATCGCTGGGAACATTTATGGGTTCGTCCACGAAGTGTACTTTGCCCTCCACGTCGTACAAAATCTGGCCCAAGGTCTTGTTGTCGGATTTTGACTGTTGAATTTAGGGCGACATCATCATCGGCCCTCGTGCGATGGGTGGGAGTTCCCCCTGTTTCGATATTGATGCCTACGGGCTCTTCCACCTGCAAACGTGGCTGCGGAACAGGGTGTCGTGTGCGTTGGTGTCGCAGCAACTGACTGGTCAGTTTGAAAAGCCGAACACATTCTTCGCATGGACGCTTGGGTACTTCATGGCGTGCACGTGTGTGGCGCTGTAAATGATCCGGGCGCTGAAACGACAGTGTACATATCGTACAGTTATACCGTGCGGTTCCTTCGTGCTTGGTAGCCTCATGGCGGCGCAAGTCGTGCAGACTAGTGAATGATTTCGAGCACGTAGTACAAGTGAACATCTTGGTGGTTGACAGAATGTCTGATGAAACGGCCAGGCCGCTTCCCTTTTATAGCACGCTAGCTGGTATCATGTTCAGGCACCTCCGTGTCTCTTCGGATGTAAAAGTCCCCGGATGTAAAAGTGCCCGGATGTTTACGAATGTTCCACCATTCCGGACTTTGTGTGTGTATGCATGTGTGTGTGCGTCTGTGTGCGTTTGTGTGTGTATGTGTGTGCGTGTGTGCGTTTGTGTGTGTATGTGTGTGCGTGTGTGCGTTTGCGAAAGGTGTCAAGTGGGGACAGTTGCATGGATACACACCTTCCAACCGGGGACACCTCGGCAACCGGGGACGTCCCCGGTTGACCAAAGGTCCAAAATCGCTTTCTCTGTTCATTTTATAGCACTCTCTAGTGAAAAAAGGTAAAAAAAGCTGGGAAAATAGATACGGAGGGTGTGTTCGTGTGTGGCGTGTCGATTGGACAAAATTGCGGCCATACCCTCGTGTCCTCGTTTGCTAATTGGTGGACGGACAAGATCGTTCACTGCGCATGTGCAGTTAGTTAGCACATTTTGAACTACACATCGAGGCGAGGAAAGTTGAATCTCCGTTTAATTCGTCTATTTCCGTAACACAAGCGCAGGGAAGGGTGAGAATATAAGCTAGTAGTAGTAGTACTACTAGGGGGAAAAATCTGATATAATTTGCTGAGGAAATTGTCAGTACGACGTTGGGGCATTATTATTATAGTGGTCGATTATGTTGTCAGGTGTCCGCACGTCTTTTCAACAAGATACTCTCCATACTATATACCGTAATCATTTCCACAGCGATTTTATAATAGCGCAAATGGCATGTTACGGGACTTCAATGCTAGAGGATCCGAGTTCGAATCCTGTGTGTGAAATTTTTTCTATATTTTTTTTTATATATTTCTTTCCTTTTAACATCGCTCCCCTCCCCCCCCCCCCCCCCCCGCCCCGCAACAGTAATTGTGGAAAAGTTGAACAGGTACTAGAAAGCCGTTAGCTTAGTTTGAGATAATACAGCGCAAACAGAGGCTTAGCGATCCTGGTTTTCGAGAACAATCAAGGTCAATATTTTGATTCATCGGAAGTGCGCGCGTCTGTCTTCAAATACGCGCGAGTGTTCCTCTCACGGCTGCAGCGTAGGAACTTAGCTGCTCGACAGGGATGGCATTTAGGTGTCTAGGATTAAAGTCCCCAAAACGAGGGAGTATTTGATGTCGCCGTTTACGTGGAATGTTCCCAGTTGAAGTACGATTGGGCCGAGCAAACAAGGTAGGCTTTCGTTTACTAATTTCAGAAAAATACCCAGTCGACTAAATTCGCGCGCCAAAATACGTAATTGAAACGGCATCTCTGCCACTGTATCCCGTTGTTGTTTGTTTCACACGATTCGTGGCTGAAGTTTCTGGTACAGGTCACCAATTTTGATGGAGGGAATAAATATATGTATGTGTGTTTGGAATTGACAGTAAGAATGCATTCGCGTTGTTGCAGGCAGGCATACAATTTCCGCCCCCAATTAGCATGAAGTATGTTGATGTACGCGACGAATAAGTATTGAGCGACATAAATTCAGTGCTCAGATAGAGCGGACTCATACAGAAAACCATAGACTTCCAATAGTTTATCTTTTAGTACTTGTTTGGATAACGGCACACAACGATGAAAGTTCACACTCGATCTAAGGCTCTCGCAATCTTGACAAATTAAACTTCCCGGAAAATGTTTAGTATATGCCACATCACGATACAGCGAAATAATACCTATGGGGGACGTCAAGGAAAGACCGTGACATTGTACCCACAATGTCTAGTTATAATTATTATTCTTTCCGCCAGATTTTGTGAAAGATATCTCGGAAAACTACATTATGAAACCTCTGTAACACTCTTTGTCGAGATGTGAAACTCGGCAATACCGCTATTCAATCTGACACACGAAGAAGGATAATAATACACGGATTTGACAATGCAGTACAGACTGTACCAGTTACTTTTGCCTTACACTGCAATCCTCTGTCTTGGCAAAAGAGGCGTATTTTAATTAATATGATAATCAATTGCAGATTTAAGACGAAACATGCCAGACACTCAACGATCCTTGCGATATCGGCATTGTGAGTCTTGTGGTTTATCAATATCTTCTAATTGACTTGTACAAATGAAGGCACGATGAGGAAAGAATTCTAGTACTCGTGAACGTATCCATCGGCAATTTTTTGTGAAAACTGTGAAGTAGCTTGGGCCTCGTAAGTTGACCGCTTCTCAAGTAAAGCTAATTTGAGATTATAAGGTCACTGTCGGACTCCTTGTCGAATGAGAGGTTAGATGTATTTGTGATAAAACAGATAATTTGAAAATGAATACGCAATATTGAAGTTTATTGGGTCAGTAGAGTTACGTGTCTCAGTTGTATGATGTATCCTTGATCTGTTTCACTTGCTTATAATCTGGATTAGTAGAGAAATAATATGTATTGTTGGAACATCAACGGCCGCCTTATTTCAAACTGCGACCGTAATGCGCTCAGTGTTTTGTTTGGAATCGCCAATGGAGCACTGAGTTGAAAGTTTGACAACCGACCTAAATCCCCACTTGGGTGGTACGTTCCAATTGCACCAAGTCCCCAGTTAATAGGCATATCAGATACACAAAATGTCCTCAGTTGCTATACATCGTAGATACACCAGATGTCCCCAATTGTGCTGTTAAAGGGCTATGGCGTGTGTATCGCGTGTGCCCCCGGTTTGACTGGAAAATGTCATGTGTAGTAAATTCAGCCGCGGTGCAAATCTCAATAGCAGAGGACAATCAGAATGCTGTTCTCCACGCAGCATTGAAATAAGAGCCTCGGAAAGTCAATAATAACGAAGTCCCCATTTGGGGGGGTTTGTACGCGTGTCCCCGCTTGACATCTTTCGCACGTATGTGTGCGTTTGTGTGTGTATGTGTGTGCGTGTGTGCGTTTGTGTGTGTATGTGTGTGCGTGTGTGCGTGAGTGTGTGTGCGTGTGTGTGAGTATGCGTGCGTTTGCGAAAGGTGTCAAGTGGGGACAGTTGCATGGATACACACCTTCCAACCGGGGACACCTCGGCAACCGGGGACGTCCCCGGTTGACCAAAGGTCCAAAATCGCTTTCTCTGTTCATTTTATAGCACTCTCTAGTGAAAAAAGGTAAAAAAAGCTTATCTTTTCAATAGTCCCCGGTTTCACTGTGGGAAAATAGATACGGAGGGTGTGTTCGTGTGTGGCGTGTCGATTGGACAAAATTGCGGCCATACCCTCGTCTCCTCGTTTGCTAATTGGTGGACGGACAAGATCGTTCACTGCGCATGTGCAGTTAGTTAGCACATTTTGAACTACACATCGAGGCGAGGAAAGTTGAATCTCCGTTTAATTCGTCTATTTCCGCAACACAAGCGCAGGGAAGGGTGAGAATATAAGCTAGTAGTAGTAGTACTACTAGGGGAAAAAATCTGATATAATTTGCTGAGGAAATTGTCAGTACGACGTTGGAGCATTATTATTATAGTGGTCGATTATGTTGTCAGGTGTCCGCACGTCTTTTCAACAAGATACTCTCCATACTATATACCGTAATCATTTCCACAGCGATTCTATAATAGCCTAAATGGCATGTTACGGGACTTCAATGCTAGAGGATCCGAGTTCGAATCCTGGGTGTGAGATTTTTTTCTATATTTCTTTCCTTTTAACATCGCGCCCCTCCCCCCGCCCCGCAACAGTAATTGTGGAAAACTTGAACAGGTACTAGAAAGCCGTTAGCTTAGTTTGAGATAATACAGCGCAAACAGAGGCTTAGCGATCCTGGTTTTCGAGAACAATCAAGGTCAATATTTTGATTCATCGGAAGTGCGCGCGTCTGTCTTCAAATACGCGCGAGTGTTCCTCTCACGGCTGCAGCGTAGGAACTTAGCTGCTCGACAGGGATGGCATTTAGGTGTCTAGGATTAAAGTCCCCAAAACGAGGGAGTATTTGATGTCGCCGTTTACGTGGAATGTTCCCAGTTGAAGCACGAATGGGCGGGTGCAAACAAGGTAGACATTTCATTACCAATTTGGGAACAATACCCAGTCGACTAAAATCGCGCGCCAAAATACGTAAGTGAAACGGCATCTCTGCCACTGTATCTTGTCGTTGTTTGTTTCACACGATTCGTGGCTGAAGTTTCTGGAACAGGTCACCAATTTTGATTGAGGGGATATATATATGTATGGGTGTTTGGAATTGACAGTAAGAATGCATTCGCGTTGCTGCAGGGGCAGGCATACAATTTCCGCCCCCAATTAGCATGCTGTTTGAAGTATGTTGATGTACGCGACGAATAAGTATTGAGCGACATAAATTCAGTGCCCAGATAGAGCGGACTCATACAGAAAACCATAGACTTTCAATAGTTTATCTTTTAGCAATTGTTTGGATAACGGCACATAACGATGAAAGTTCACACTCGATCTAAGGCTCTCGCAATCTTGACAAATTAAACTTTCCGGAAAATGTGTAGT
>JAVTVY010029233.1:0-12774 GCA_036873755.1 Hanleya hanleyi
TTCAATGTACAAGCCCCTTGTTCTGGGCTTCAGTTAATTACAAGCCCCTTGTTCTGGGCTTCAGTTAATTACAAGCCCCTTGTTCTGGGCTTCAGTTAATTACAAGCCCCTTGTTCTGGGCTTGAGTTTTCACGTGGTTGTTCTCACGTTGTTGTTGTTCACTGAATAAAAAAAAAAAAATGAGATCTCACCAAAAAACCCTGTCTTGTGTGTTTTATTCCTAATGCATCAATGCCCAATGTGGAGATTCAGTAAAACTGAAATCAGTGGTGTAGGATGGGGCCAAAATGTAACCCATCAAGTTTAGAATGCAAGAGCACTATAGTAAAAAATAGAGAGCCAATGAAATCAGCCTACAGACCAAGTACGTGTTTTTGGTCTAGGTTTGGAGCGGGCATTTCATTGAGGTACGTATATACGGTGAGTGAAAAGACTCGTCCAACACGTATAGATTATGTTGATGACTATAAGTTCTAGGTAACCCATCAAGGTTAGAATGCAAGAGCACTATAGTAAAAATAGAGAGCCAATGAAATCAGCCTACAGACCAAGTACGTGTCTTTGGTCTAGGTTTGGAGCGGGCATTTCATTGAGGTACGTATATACGGTGAGTGAAGAGACTCGTCCAACACGTATAGATTATGACTATAAGTTCTATGAGCATAATGCATGAAAGTGGCTTTGAACACCGTATTAGCCAATCAGTGGCCTAGAATGGAGCCAAAGGTAACCCATCCATGTCCAGAAAAACATTATCCGGGTGTACAAGAACCCAGATGTAGGCGCGGACGTCAGCGAAAGCACACCGTGAGTACCCCAATTCGATTGGCTGACTGTTCGACCGCTGATTGGTTCTTTTTCTCGACCGCTGATTGGCTCTTTTTCTCGACCGATGATTGGTCCAAATGGACCTCCCCATCTTTCCCAGGTTCATCTAGAATCCCCTTTTTTTTGTGCTCAAGCTCTGACTATAGCGATGCCGCAACATTGTCTCATTGGACATTGCACCGTCTGACCTGGAGGTGACCCTTTGACCTTTTTACCCGCGTCCGCGCGCGCGCACTGCCGGGGATGACGCGGAATGACGCGGGGCGCTGGGGTGGGGCGGGAAAACACCCCGGCGGTTGAACATTGGAACTCTTGTGGGTTTGGAGGATGAACATACGGACGTCTAAGGGAAAAAATTGGAACTCTTCTATGTTTGGAGGTAGTGTTTAGTGAAAACCCGGAAGTGACGTCACAACCCACGTCACCTGCGTATATACTCCTGTAAAATAGAGCCGATTTTATTTCTTTGGAAGGGGCAAGGTCAATAGGACTTGCGCTTTTTATACTACTAAACTGTGAAGTAGATTACATCTTACATAGGCCTTAAGGCCGTGATATGCATATGAAGTATTCTGGGGCATGGTCAGTACTTTCCAATTTTCCCTTCGTCTACTACTCGCCGATTTTTTTATTTTTTTTTATTATTTATTTATTTATTTATTTATTTATTTCCTCGAGAGCTTTAAAATAAGACCTCACTCTACCCAATCGGGCCACTAGTGCTCCACCTAGACTCCAACATGTCCACCCCGTATGGATTTATACATACTAATATCCCAGTATATGAGTGTATATGGGTCTATATGGATCTATATACAAGCCTACGCGGTACTTTCATAGTTTTTTCCATCGTATTCTACATGATCAACCTCATAGCTCATAGTAAAAGCCATAAAAAAACGACCACCCCTATACCCATACAGGCCAAATATAGCGGACATCATCTTCGCCTGGGAATTGGTCTAGTCCGAGTTGTCTCCCTTGCACCAAAGCGTATAGATGGCGCTGTGGTTTGAACGACGTTATTATCCTGGCAAATTGACCTTGAGCAGCCATTTTGTGTTTTCTGAGCTGGGGAACATTCTCTGTCGCAGTTTATAACGGAACTTTCTTCCTTTCGGTGTCCGCTGAGATGAATAATGTGACGAAACTCTGCATTATTCATCGCCTGCATGTATACCCGTCACACGTGGACTGTAATCGAGGGAGTGTGCTGTGTTGTGTTCGAGCGGACGCATAAATTTGTGTGATATCAGACAGGAAACGTGAAAATTGATATTCTTTCACAGATTTCGAAGTGTATACAGTTCTGGTGAGCTGAACGCAGCCTTTATGAGCAGCGATTGAACGATGATGTAGGCCACCGAACAGGTTTTGTGGAATCAACATTCTGTAACACTCCCCCCTCCCCCTTGACTGGAGGGATTTTATCGGACATCTGCAGTACGGAACGCTATTTGTTGCATACATTCGCTTATCGTGGCAGTCCGTATAATTTGTCAATTTTTGTGTTTGGTTTCGTGAGAGAGGACGACATTGGTTTTCATCAGTGCAAAACTCCCGCCCCCCGACCCGCACCACAACAGTGAAAGCTGGTGGATGAAATTCTACTCCACGGAACGGTAACGAATGAATGGAATATCTTACCAAACTCTCAGGTAGGATGTGGGTTTCAGGAGTTCACCGGGTGTGACAATTTCTTTATAATGATTTGTGATAAAAGCGGGTAAAACCTAATGTCAAAATCTCGTTGAAGGTCACGGAGATGTCGATTTATTGCTGATCAGCTGATTTCCAGGACAGACAGACATTATCTCGGCTCTTTTCTCTTCGAAATTCTTGTAATTTTCTCAATACAAATAAATATTTAAATTGACTCTGAGTTTTCTGTTGGCATTATTTCAGCAATATTATGCACTAAAATCTGATGATTCGAAATAAAACTAGGAAATTTTTTATCTTTGGGCAATGGTAACACAACACTATACAGTGTGCATGGAAAATTTTTTTTTAGCAGATACCACCATATTGCACTGACTGACACCGGCCGCCATCTTGTACCCAGCACCCACCACTCACACACGCCGCCATCTTGTACCCAGTACCCACCACCCACACACACCGCCATCTTGTACCCAGCACCCACCACCCACAAGCCGTGTAGACTATAAATAACGTGTGGTATATTGACATTTATTCACAAATACAATTATGAGTTCAAGAAGACGACCCCTGTTCACCCACCATCCCGCTAGAGATCCTAGAAATGCTGCTGCTGCTACAGAACACAGAGAGATGGTTAGCAGTGAAGAGGAAGGAGGAATGACGATAATCACAAGTTTTCAGAGGGTTCTTGAAGACGAAACCACGTTAATACGCAGTGCAGAAGAACTTGCGGGAGAACTCCGGCAAAATATAAGAGCAGAAGAGGATAGACGGTTGCAAATGCTAAGTCAACAACAGGACGAAGAAATCAACAGGATGGAGGCCATTGAAGACGAAAACGAGGACAATGATATAACTGATGGGGAACAAGACGGCGAGCTTCCATGGTTAAATAAGAATACACCGCCAATTACAACAACAACAACGTTGCCTACGGAAACTATAACCACTTCGGCTGCAGAAACTCCACCACAACGATGCCAACACGAAGCCGAGGTATCCCGCCTCAACGAAGTGATTAACACCATGCGGGAAGCCATGAATGGACAAGGGGAGGGGGAGGGAAATGGAATAGCCAAAAAATTTTTTTTTTAAATTTAATAAAAAAGGAAAAAAAGATTCATGGAGCCAAAAAAAATCTTTTTCATTTTCTATGTTTTTTTAACAATTAAAAATTGAAATTATTGAAAAAAAGGCTGAAAAGGGGAAATTGGAGGGGGGGGGACAAGGGGTAAGCAAGGTTGATGGAATAGCCCCAATTTTTTCTTTAAAAATGGACCAATGGGGTCGAGTGAGGTATCAAATTGAAGCTTATGTGAAGAGGCATTTAATGGGCTGGGTGTGGGATTGAACTATCGGCATTGTGCGCATGCGCGGTGGCCGAAAGGTATGGAAATAGACGTTTTGGAGCTAGGGGATAGCCAAATTTTTTTTTTTTTTTAAAATGGACCAATGGGGTCGAGTGAGGTATCAAATTGAAGCTTATGTGAAGGAGCATCTAATGGGCTGGGTGTGGGGTTGACATATCGGCCTTCTGCGCATGCGCGGCGGCCGAAGGGTGTGAAAATAGCCTTTTTGGAGCTAGGAGAGCCCCTAATGGACCAATGGGGTCGAGTAAGGTATCAAAGTGAAGCTTAGGTGAAGGGGCATTTGATGGGCTGGATGTGGGGTTGAATTAGGGTGATTCTGCGCATGCGCGGCGGCCAAAGGGTATGAAAATAGCCTTTTTGGAGCTAGGAGAGCCCCTAATGGACCAATGGGGAGGCAGTGACCTGATCTGTAAAAATGTTCTCGGCTTAAGTAGGAAGATACGTGAGGTCCTCCAACCGAAAATTATACAAGTCCAATAGACGACGGTCACGGTGAAAACAATGGCGTATGGTAGCCCAGTGACGTTGATAAATGTCCCTGACACGCTCATCTTCAGGCAAGACTTCAACCGGAGGTACTGCTGGGTCCCAGGGAAAATCTTCTCCACGTCTCATGCTTTTCGTCTCATACAAGCGGATAGGCAAGCAGGCAGGCAGGCAGGCAAGCAGACAGGTCAGGTAAGTCAGATTGAATACACCCCTACCCTAAAAATGGACTCCTTTTATACGTTTTTCTACAATCCGCCATCTTGTACCCAGCACCCACCACCCACACATTGCCGCCATCTTGTACCCAGCACCCACCACCCACACACATGCCGCCATCTTGTACCCAGCACCCACCACCCACACACACGCCGCCATCTTGTACCCAGCACCCACCACCCACACATTAGGCCGCCATCTTGTACCCAGCACCCACCACCCACATAGGCCGCCATCTTGTACCCAGCACCCACCACCCACACACATATCCGCCATCTTGTACCCAGCACCCACCACCCACACATTAGGCCGCCATCTTGTACCCAGCACCCACCACCCACACATTAGGCCGCCATCTTGTACCCAGCACCCACCATCCACACATTAGGCCGCCATCTTGTACCCAGCACCCACCACCCACACAGGCCGCCATTTTGAACCCAGCACCCACCACCCACACATTGCCGCCATCTTGTACCCAGCACCCACCACCCACACATTAGGCCGCCATCTTGTACCCAGCACCCTCCATTGCCGCCATCTTGTACCCAGCACCCACCACCCACACATTAGCCGCCATCTTGTACCCAGCACCCACCACCCACACATAGGCCGCCATCTTGTACCCAGCACCTACCACCCACATAGGCCGCCATCTTGCACCCAGCACCCACCACCCACACATTAGGCCGCCATCTTGTACCCAGCACCCACCACCCACACATTAGGCCGCCATCTTGTACCCAGCACCCACCACCCACACATTAGGCCGCCATCTTGGTCCCAGCACCCACCACCCACACATTAGGCCGCCATCTTGTACCCAGCACCCACCACCCACACATTAGGCCGTCATCTTGTACCCAGCACCCACCACCCACACATTAGGCCGCCATCTTGTACCCAGCACCCACCACCCACACATTAGGCCGCCATCTTGTACCCAGCACCCACCACCCACACACATTAGGCCGCCATCTTGTACCTAGCACCCACCACCCACATTAGGCCGCCATCTTGTACCCAGCACCCACCACCACACACAGTCACCTATCTTGTACCAGCACCCACCACCCACACATTAGGCCGCTATCTGTACCCAGCACCCACCACCCACATCTTGTACCCAGCACCCACCACCCACACATTAGGCCGCCATCTTGTACCCAGCACCCACCACCCACACATTAGGCCGTCATCTTGTACCCAGCACCCACCACCCACACGCCGCCATCTTGTACCCAGCACCCACCACCCACACATCAGGCCGCCATCTTGTACCCAGCACCCACCACCCACACACACACGCATGCGCACAAAACCAATTCTGACGTCACTACAAGTTCTGCGCATGCGCAGTGACGCGCTATCTTGCCAATTTAGCTTTTGTATACTACTAACATTCAATTCAAAATCTGGAACAACTGAAAGGTGTTTTACGTTACTAATGTAGGCAGCTTTATCTATTTATATACTCATGACGATAACGCGGGGTCTTATCAGTGGCATATTAACAACATTTATAGCGAATTATTTGTTTATTATTGAAAGTATCACTGAACAAATGTTTGCAATCATTTGTCGAACGTTACTAAACAATGGAGAAAGTTATCCAAAAATCTGTTCACAAAGAAATTAAAGTAATTAAAGCTGTTTTGCCGTCCGTTTATGTTAGTTTTGCCGTTAACCGCATATGAACGCTTGGAAAGGGAGACAACTCATATTGCTTTAATTCTCAGTTGATTGTGAACAAATAGTTCACTAGTTTCTCGCGTTTTTCGACACAGTTATCACTCATTATATGTCACTCATTAGATGTCATATACGCTGGGTAATTTATTACAGTTATCGATCTTGGCAGCTTAGCGCCGTCATGTGATGGAACAGTTAAAGGCGAGTGGCCGAAAAACCTCTCACTCACTGAGAGAAAAGGTGCCGGATGCCCGGATGTTGGTTGCCGTGATGAACAAAAGCGGACAAAGATTCTTCCGTAAGAGTGATATTCATTTGGTCATCGGTGTTTGGCCTGTGCCGAGCGCACCCTTACGTCCAAGAGGCGCGAAATATGCGATGTGAATCGGGGGGTAGGGAGAACAAGGAGAGTAGGGACGTCAGTGGTACAAGCTATTTATCAGCGTACAATTACAGATCTTCTCCATTTATGGATGGATGGATGGATGTATTTCTAAAACGTCAAGCTTATGCCACAACTACGTAGGAAAGATAGATTGACCTCGTGAAGAGAGATATCTCCCTGAATTGATCGATATATCTAAATTATATTAATCTTAACAGAATATCATCGCGGTTTCCAGTTGGTGCTTGTTCTCTATATGTGATGTTTGTTCTCTTATGCTTGAAACATGTACACATTAACTATACCTTGTCCGAAATTTTAGATGCGACCAATTTGCACCACAGGTACTTCTATCTACCGTTCTATGTTCCACCCCCAACCATAGTCTCTATCAAGGTCTAGCAACTTTTTTCGAGAAAATGGCGCCAAGTTCAACCGATGGAAAAGACGTCTTCGTCCAGTCCAAATAAACACGTCTCTGTCTTACCTCGCTGTCGGCAGCGCTCTGGTATAATCCAAACTGCTTATCTACGGCGATAAAATTACATTCGCTTCACTTTCCACGGTAAAAACATTACTTTAACGACGACCGCACAAACCAATACAACCCGTACAGGCGGAAGTGCTATTCTATTCAAGCGCAAACTCCAAACAGCGCATGTCAGCAGAACGACTGTCGTCTGGCTGACATGCGCTGTTTGGACTTCACGCTTCAACAGAATAGCACTTCCGCTTGTACGGGTTGTAATGGTTTCAATCTCAGTAAACCCAGATATAATATCACGGAATATTATATCTGAATTCAGCCCTATATAAATCCCGTGCAAGTTGAAACTACTATTGTTAGCCAATCAGATGGATAGCTGGTTGTAACTATTTTAAAATCACACCCACAGTAATTACACACGCAACAGTACTGGCCAGCCTACATTCCCGAGCAGGCACGTTCAACAGCAGGACCGTATTCACCAGCAGGACCGGAAAGATCTCCACGATGTATGGACGATAATTCTGTCCAGCAGCAGCTTGCAGCAGCAACAATGTAACAAGATATACTACTAGACTGTTCTTCGTCCGTCAGATGTTTCTCTCTGGTGTCATATTCTGCACGTACACCAACCTATCTCTACGAGTGTCCAGCCACCCAGAAATTACAACTCTGTGGTCAATCATTTTCATTCTTTGCGTCGATTTATTTTTATTTTTCTTGTTACCATTGGTGTTGAATACTTCGCCTGCTGGTGCCTGTCTTATTTTGGGGGTTAATTTAATGGTGGTGGGGGGGGGGGGGGTATTAGCATTAATTTACTGGGAATGTTTATATTAGTTGTCTTTGTTTGGAAGAGGATGCGGGGGGTATATATATTTCTTTTCTTTTAGCATTCCGCAAATAGATGGAATATGACATGTAAGGTGTTAGCCATTTCATGTACATCTCTTGTATATACATAATTTTTGCCACCCAGCTGGGCCTACGTGGGCATTGTAAAGGTAGTATTGTAAAATCGTAGCCAGAACAACGAATAAATGCCCAATGGTTGGTTCCAGGGCTTAAAAAAAAACAAAAAAAAACAATTCAGAAAAAAATTAGTAAGTGTTGTTTCACCACTTTTAAGTGTTAAATGCAACATATTAAGCTGTTGCATCCAACACTTAAAAGTGGTGAAGCAACACTTTATAAATGTTTTCTCTCCTCCATCCCTCTAGATGTTAAATGTAACATTTGCGTTTTAAGGTGTACTGTTGTGCTATAGATTCAGTTAAAAACATTTATAATTATCAAATTTCAATTAAAAAGGTAATCTTAAATGATATTCACAAAGGCTTTCATGTTTAAAATAATTTCCAGCTATCCAGTTCTGCAAATAATTTATTGATGATATCATATTTTACTATATTTCATATCTAGTTAATGAGAAATAACTGTTTATCTGCCTGGATATTTTGAAAACAAAATTCTGGTTCTAAGATTTGTCACAAGTAAGATACTGCGAATTGACAATGTTCACAACGTGTTTTGGAAATTGCGATTCAGATGTCGATTGCACAATAATAGTATCAAAAAAGCCAGAATTGAATACGTGTGTAGTTTTCTCCGCCATTATTTTTTAAATTCGATATATTTGAACGTTTAAAAAAACAAGAAACAACACGTTTTTCAACGCAGGATAGGCTAAATAATATTCCTTGGTCGTAAGATTATGGTTATAATAAGGATATTCGAAACTGGATTTTTGATTGGAAAACAAATGGTTGATTATAGGCCGGTTGGGGGGGGGGGGAGGGAGGGTCAATAATAATATGGTCCCCTATCAAACTTTGTGTCCTAGCTATTTCTGCCAAATACTTGAGAGCTGACACTCCATGACTTTGTAGTATACCATATTAAGGTCATTTTGGTCCTATTTGCATGAACCTCCGAGCAGAGGATCATGGGTAAATTCAAAATTGTGACCGTGTGGGGTGACAGGGAAGTGATGTTTTGTCATTTTTGTTCAAAAGTTTTGCTCTTCTGTGAGGAAAAGTGAGCAAAAACGATTTTATTTCACATCTATCATATGACTATTAATTACTAATTTATCTTGCAGCTTTTGCCGAGAAATGGCAAAGATAAAATAAATCGGAAAATCTGACAGAAAAATCGACAAAAAAATGAAAATGACGTCATTGTGATGTCATCACATCGGCCATCTTGATATTTTTGCATCTCTGATAGAGCTTGACCCAAGCGTATAGTGTGGTAAGTTTCAGCCCCTAGCTCAAGGGATAAGGAAAATATTTAAGAGAGCAGGGAGTCAGATCCCCTCCCCCCCCCCACTCCCCAAGGCATTGACAGGTCCCCAAATCCCAAGGCCAGATAGGGTTAATAGACCATTTGCCAGTTCTACTATCGTTACAGAGCAATGCCGGGTATATTCATTGTGTAGCAGATATGTACAAAATGTACAAGTGACTGTTTCACACCCTTTTTCCAAATTTCGAAATAAATATAATATATAGTTCTCCTCGTACCCCGTTTTCTTTATAGTACAGACTTCATTCGTTCTTTAATTTAACTGTGTGCCTTTTGACAACATACCCGACATTTAATCCCGAATTTGTACGAGTACTTTAACTGCAGCACCCATGCCTCGTCCTCCGCTAGAGCCTTTAAAATATGCAATCCTTTTTCTATTTTTGAAAAGAGATTCCTCTTTCAATCATATCGTATGTTTCAATGAACTGGGATCCAAATTGAATTTATCTGAAATTTTGATGCATGCGACTTATGTAAATAAAGTTTTATCACATGAAAAAAAAAACGTACATAATTATTTAACATTGTTACCGATCATAAATTTGAAAAAAGCAAAAACATTATTACTCTACCCATGCTGTATGTATATCTTTCACTTCAGTATAAATAAAATGTACATGAAGGTCATTCAAAATGGTTATTAATCCACGAAAAAAGGTTGAATAGCGCGATCAGGGACATTTCTCTATCATTTCAATATACAATTCACCAGGAAGACCGTTGTCCATCACCTTACAGGTGAACATTCAACAGGAGGACCGTTATCCATCACCTTACAGGTGAACATTCAACAGGAGGACCGTTATCCATCACCTTACAGGTGAACATTCAACAGGAGGACCGTTATCCATCACCTTACAGGTGAACATTCAACAGGAGGACCGTTATCCATCACCTTACAGGTGAACATTCAACCGGAAGACCGTTGTCCATCACCTTACAGGTGAACATTCAACAGGAGGACCGTTATCTCTCACCTTACAGGTGAACATTCAACGGGAGGACCGTTATCCATCACATTACAGGTGAACATTCACCAGGAGGACCGTTATCCATCACTTCAATATACATATCAGGCGAACATTCAACAGGAGGACCTTTTAGGTGAACATTCAACAGGAGAACCGTTATCTATCAAGAACGGCCCTCCTGGTGAATGTTCACGTTATCGGCATATCGAAATGATAGAGAATGGTCTCCCTGGTGAATGTTCACAGGTATCTTCAGGTAATAGAGAACAGGTATATCTAAGTAATAGGAACGGTCTTCCTGATGAATGTTCACTTTACATGTTTATTGGGGTAATAGAGGACGGTCTTCCTGATGAATGTTCACTTTATATGTTCATTGGGGTAATAGAGAACGGTCTTGCTGATGAATGTTCACTTTATATGTTCATTGGGGTAATAGAGAACGGTCTTCCTGATGAATGTTCACCTTGTAGGTACATTGAAGTGAAAGAGAACATGTATACTGAAGGGATAGGAAACGGTCCTACGAGGTGATGGACAACGGCCCCCTGGTGAATGTTAAACTTATAGGTATACTCAAGTGGTAGTGAACGGTCCTCCTGGTGACTGTTCGCTTTATATACGGAATGAAGATATATAAAACCGCACCCGTGGTGAATGTTCACATTATAGGTATCGGTGTATTGAATAAAGAGAACGGCCCTCTCTTACTGAGGTAATAGATAACGGTCCTCCTGTTGAATGTTCAACTTTTAGGTATATTGAGGTGATAGATAATACCTGATATGTATATTAGGGTGATGGATAACGGTCATCCTGTTGAATGTTCACCTGTAAGGTGATGGGTAACAGTCCTCCTGTTGAATGTTCACCTGTAAGGTGATGGATAACGGTCCTCCTGTTGAATGTTGGATAACGACCCTCCTGTTGAATGTTCACCTGTAAGGTGATGGATAACGGCCCTCCTGTTGAATGTTCACCTGTAAGGTGATGGATAACGGTCCTCCTGTTGAATGTTCACCTGTAAGGTGATGGATAACAGTCCTCCTGTTGAATGTTCACCTGTAAGGTGAGAGATAACGGTCCTCCTGTTGAATGTTCACCTGTAAGGTGGTGGATAACGGTCCTCCTGATGAATGTTCACCTGTAAGGTGATGGACAATGGTCCTCCTGTTGAATGTTCACCTGTAATGTGATGGATAACGGTCCTCCTGTTGAATGTTCACCTGTAAGGTGAGAGATAACGGTCCTCCTGTTGAATGTTCACCTGTAAAGTGATGGATAACGGTCCTCCTGTCGAATGTTCACCTGTAAGGCGATGGACAACGGTCTTCCTGTTGAATGTTCACCTGTAAGGTGAAGGACAACGGTCCTCCTGTTGAATGTTCACGTTAGGTAAATTACGATGATGGATAACGGTCCTCCTGTTGAATGTTCATCTTAAAGGTAAATTACGACAATGGTTAACGGTCCCCCTGTTGAATGTTCATCTTATAGGTAAATTACGATAATGGTTAACGGTCCTCCTGTTGAATGTTCATCTTATATGTAAATTACGAGGATGGATAACGGTCCTCCTGTTGAATGTTCACCTTATAGGTAAATTACGATGATGGTCAACGGTCCTCGTGTTCAATGTTCATGTTGTAGGTAAATTACGATGATGGATAACGGTCCTCCTGTTGAATGTTCATCTTATAGGTAAATTACGATGATAGATAACGGTCCTCCTGTTGAATGTTTATCTTATAGGTAAATTACGATGATGGATAACGGTCCTCCTGTTGAATGTTCATCTTATAGGTAAATTACGATGATGGATAACGGTCCTCCTGTTGAATGTTCATCTTATAGGTAAATTACGATGATGGATAACGGTCCTCCTGTTGAATGTTCATCTTATAGGTAAATTACGATGATGGATAACGGTCCTCCTGTTGAATGTTCATCTTATAGGTAAATTACGATGATGGATAACGGTCCTCTAGTGAATGTTCACCTTATAGGTAAATTACGATGATGGATAACGGTCCTCCTGTTGAATGTTCATCTTATAGGTAAATTACGATGATGGATAACGGTCCTCCAGTGAATGTTCATCTTATAGGTAAATTACGATGATGGATAACGGTCCTCCTGTTGAATGTTCATCTTATAGGTAAATTACGATGATAGATAACGGTCCTTCTGTTGAATGTTTATCTTATAGGTAAATTACGATGATGGATAACGGTCCTCCTGTTGAATGTTCATCTTATAGGTAAATTACGATGATGGATAACCGTCCTCCTGTTGAATGTTCATCTTATAGGTAAATTACGATGATGGATAACGGTCCTCCTGTTGAATGTTCATCTTATA
>JAVTVY010029234.1:0-11825 GCA_036873755.1 Hanleya hanleyi
CAGTGGCCGATATGATGTCGCGCCAGTGGAAATGGGACCATGGGGATTAGCCCCAACCATAGCAACTCAACCCACCCCACTGATTAGTGTAGGTGATGACTTAGAGGCTCATGTCCCTTTACAAATTAAATACAAAATCTGGGCGGGGGATTATATTGAATTGCCACTACTTTTGAAAACAGCTGAGGAGTTGAGAGAGCAAATTTGTTCGCTTGCCCTGACAGGTAAGGAGGGTGAACAAGTTTTACTTAAGCCAAAGACTCAAGTCAAGAAAATTGATAATATTGAAACTTGGACGTCAGCTTTCTTAATTTTCGCCAGTATATATCTGCAAAAACATCCCAGTAAAGCTAGACAGCTCCTCAAATATATGAGTGTTGTCCGGATGCTCTCTTCACGTGGGCCTGGGTCGGGGTGGATTGCGTATGATCAGCAGTTTCGGCTAAGACTGGCTAGAAACGCTAACATTTCTTGGGCGGCGATAGACGGAGAGTTATGGCTGACTAGTATGCTTCCCAAACCTAATTCTGGAGGGTCCCTGGCTTTCAAAAACCTCGACAAGAAATCTCAGGTCTGCTTTAAGTTTAATGGGGATGGTTGCTCCAGAAGACCATGTAAATTCAACCACAACTGCAGCCATTGTGGTGGCACACATTCAGTGAAGACCTGCTTCAAGAAGAATAATTTTCGTTCCTCAAACACAGGAAAGCAACCCTCAAATGACAGGCAGTAAAACAGGTTTACAGCTTCAGCGGCCATGCAACTTTTCCTATTGTGTATTTGACCCTTGTAAATTAGCTACTACTCCCATAAAGCTTGATCGTTTATGTTGTTGGTTAGAAGACTACCCCAAATTAGACGATAAGAGAATACTAGAATTGGGTTTTAAGGAAGGTTTCTCATTGCATTATACTGGTCCCCGCATTCCATCTGATGCTAAGAACTTAAAGTCTGTCAATTCAGCAGAGGACATAGCAGCCGGAAAAATTAGAAAGGAAGTAAAAATGGGTAGGATAATTGGGCCATTTGCTCATAGGCCTATACCAACACTTAGAGTGTCCCCTATCGGGCTAGTTCCGAAAAAAGCACCTGGCGAGTATAGATTGATTCACCATCTGTCATACCCAAAGAATACTGGAACATCAGTTAATGATCACATCCCCTCTTCTCTGTGTTCTGTCTCTTACTCCAAGGTTGATGACGCCGTGGCAATTATACAGAGACTAGGAAAGGGGGCCCTAATGGCCAAAGCGGATATTAAGTCTGCCTTCCGCTTATTGCCCGTTCACCCTCGTGATTTTGACCTGTTGGGATTTAAATTCCAGAATTCTTTCTTCATCGACACCGTCCTTCCTATGGGATGTTCCATTTCCTGTGCTACTTTTGAGCGATTTAGCACATTTCTTGAATGGTGCGTAAGAAAAAAGACAGGCTGTGACACAATGAAGCATTATCTTGACGATTTCTTTTTCGCTAGTGCCGCAGGATCTCCCGTATGTAACTATCTAGTTCGTACATTTGGGGAAATTTGTGATGATATTGGGGTACCTTTAGCCGACGATAAGAACGTGGGTCCCTGTACTTGTTTGCCTTACTTGGGTTTAGAATTTGATTCGAGGGCAATGGTGGTTCGGATACCTATGGAGAAGATAACCGAGCTTAGAGATCGTCTCAAGGCAATTAGTAGTCGCCAAAAAATTACTCTACATGACCTACAATCCCTCATTGGAATGCTGAATTTCGCCTGTAGAGCCATTATCCCGGGTAGAGCATTCTGTAGGCGTCTTATAGATGCTAGTATAGGGGTAGTAAAGCCACATCATCATATAAGGCTCAATTCCGGAATGAAAGAAGATTTATTGGTGTGGCAACAGTTTGTTGATCAGTGTAATGGGGTGAGTGTGTTTTTGGACCAATATTGGTCTTCCAATGATAATCTCCAATTATTTACCGATGCAGCAGGTAGCCATGGGATGGGGGCTTATTTTCAGGGTCATTGGGCATATGGCCGTTGGCCAACAAATTGGCATGATACAGGTATCACCAAAGATATCACATTTCTCGAGCTATTTCCCATTGTGGTTGCTATCGAAATCTGGGGGTATAGGTTGAGAAACAAGAAAATTCTCTTCCGCTGTGATAATAAGGCAGTGGTTGAAATTGTAAACAAACAGACAACCAAGTCTACAAGGGTCATGAAGCTGGTGCGTATTTTAGTGTTGTCCTGTTTAAGAAACAACATTCTCTTTCGGGCACGTCACATTGCTGGAATTAATAATGAAATATCTGATTCCATTTCGCGCTTGCAGTGGCATCGCTTCCATCAGCTGGTTCCTCAGGCAGACAAAGTTCCGACACCTGTACCTCAGTGGATGTGGAGCATTTAGAAGTAGAAGCGAGCCGTTTGTTACAGCATTCTATGTCACCCCGGACGTGGGCAGCTTATGACGTGGGAATTACCTCCCTTCAGCGGTTTAGAGAGCAATATAATTTACCCATTATTTGGCCTGTCCCAGTTTCACAAATTATCCAGTACATTGCCGATCTTTCATATAAGGATTACAGCCCAGCTACTGTTCAAACGTATTTAGCTGGGATATCCCATAAGCATAAGTTAATGAATATCAGCGACCCAACACAAAATTTTATCATCAAAAAGATGTCCGAAGGCATGAAGCGCTCAAACCCAAAGGTGGATCGGCGACTTCCCATTACTGTGCCTTTACTCACTAAGATATCAGGAGTACTGGCATACGTTTGCAGTTCACAATATGAATGTGCACTTTTCAGAGCTGCTTACGTTTTAGCATTCTGTGGTTTTTTACGTGTGAGTGAAATAGTATCCGATTCAAAAGAAATCCACAATCTGAAAGCCATCGGAGTCTCTGATATTTTAATCGATAAACTTCAGGGCATGATCAAGCTTTTTATTCGCTTCTCAAAAACAGACCAGTTAGGAAAAGGGACAATGCTATTGATATCTGACAGTAAAGACTTGCGTCTCATTGAGATAATGGAATCATTCATGCAAGCGCGATGTGGTGTGATGGGCCATCAGCTCTTTGCTCATTTTGATGGCTCACCTTTGAGTAGATACCAATTTGCCGCTGTGTTAAGGAAAGCCCTGGTATTTTTGAATATTCCAGTCAAGCAATATACAACTCACTGCTTCCGCATTGGACACGCAAGCATGTGTCATGCAATGGGTGTCCCAGCTGAAGATATCAAACTGCTCGGTAGATGGAAGTCTGAGGCATATAGGAGGTACATACGCATCCCATCGTATGATTAGCTTGCAGTTTTCATAAGCTTATAAATTTAACACTTTCTTTATGTGCACAATTTTCCTAACACATGTTCTTTTGAGTTATAGATTATAGAGGGAGTAGAAGCCAGCATACGTCGGTATGGATGGTCGGGTCCAGCATAATTTACTGGGCGCAACGCAGAGCGGGTGTTAAATCTAGTGGATTTAACCTTGGCCTTTTCCGACAGCATGGAATAGAAATACACTGGATGGGAGTTCGCGGCATGCGGTGGTTTCCAGGCGTTCTGACGGCCATCAGTAAGAAGTTAGCTGTGTTGCCTAGCCCAGATATAATAATAATTCACGCCGGGGCTAATGATCTCTCACTTGATAACTCTTGCTGTCTTCATCATAATATGAGCAAGGATTTGTCACATCTTATTGCATTATTTCCCAACGCTAAAGTAGGGTATTCGCATATGCTTTCAAGGCATGTATGGGCAAAGGCTCGCGACCCTAAGAAGATCGAGAAAGCCCGGAAACGTGTCAATCGCGCTGTTTCTAATAAGTTGTTGAGTGCTGGTGGCTTTGTTATTCGCCACCCTGATATTCTCTTGGAGTCGCGAACTCTGTTTCGACAAGATGGCGTCCATCTGTCGCCTATAGGGACTGACTTCTTCCTCAACGATCTCGAAGGTGCTCTAGAGGAGCTTTATTTGAGAGATGTGCGCGTGTTCCCTCCAGTGGACTATTAGTATTCCAACTAGAAAATTTAACGTTTAATTCTACAGGAATGTACTGATATGGCTCATGGTTTTCTTGTGACGACAAGTTTGGGGCGAGCATCTATAGAGATGCTCGTGTAGCATAAAGATTTCATGCGGCAAAATATGGCAATTTTAAGGCATGTACATGTAAGTCATGTGTGGGCTTTGTTTGTGACCAGTCAAAGTATTTTTGGGGTGGACACACTTCTACTGATAACTTATGTCATCATGAGGAATTGGTGGAGGTGTGGCCCATGTATACATATGCTTTGTGGCCTTGTGTTTACAGCCTCGCTTATGTTACCATGAGTGGGGGTGTGTGATTTTACAGCCTCAAGTTATGTTGCCATAAAAGGGGGTGTGTTTACTTAGGCTAGTCATATATGCAATGTTGTGGTTGTATCGACAGTCTGAGTGTGGAATTGCCTTCATGATATCTTTGTCTTGTCGTTTAATAAAACCATGGCCATATTTTATTTCAGCACATTCATCGCCTTATTCTTGTTTATTGTATTCAGTACTGAAATATGGTAATAAATGAAATTAACGTAATTACCGTTAATTTACATTATTAAACTTGAAGTACTGGCTTGTATCCTGCCAGTAATTTTGTGTAAATGAAATTGTATGTACAGCAAGTTATTTCATGGTGGAAGGGAGATAACTGGGGTTAAACATGTAAAATTATCTCCCCCCTTTTTCTGTCGTGTGCAGCAAGTTTCTTCCCATTGGTCTAACTGAGGCGGTGTATTGACGTGGTGGTAAGTACGCTTGCGCGGGTAGACACGAGGTCTTTCGCTGGAGACACTGGACAGTGCTGTACGCACCCTGCTGCCAGAGATTGAGATTTTTCCTGTTCGCAAGTATTTTTAATCCCACCCATTTCCCACCCATCTAACACATTTGGTGTATTTCGCTAATAATCGTATTGATAATTATGGTTATTAACACAATGTTTTCTCTTTGCAAATTTAAAATCAAGTTCTGTCATGGTTTGATGAGACTAGATATTCTAAAGAAATTGGATTAAAAGCTTTGTGCATAAAGATTTCATGCGGCAAAATATGGCAATTTTAAGGCATGTACATGTAAGTCATGTGTGGGCTTTGTTTGTGACCAGTCAAAGTATTTTTGGGGTGGACACACTTCTACTGATAACTTATGTCACCATGAGGAATTGGTGGAGGTGTGGCCCATGTATACATATGCTTTGTGGCCTTGTGTTTACAGCCTCGCTTATGTTACCATGAGTGGGGGTGTGTGATTTTACAGCCTCAAGTTATGTTACCATAAAAGGGGGTGTGTTTACTTAGGCTAGTCATATATGCAATGTTGTGGTTGTATCGACAGTCTGAGTGTGGAATTGCCTTCATGATATGATATCTTTGTCTTGTCGTTTAATAAAACCATGGCCATATTTTATTCCAGCACATTCATCGCCTTATTGTTGTTTATTGTATTCAGTACTGAAATAGGGTAATAAATGAATTATCCAGCTTGATCTTTCAAAAACGAAATCAGTAGCCGGCTTTAGAACAGATGCGCATAACACCATCTAAATTCAGGATGACACAAGTGAAAAAAACGGAATCCTTCCATTTACATTTTTCTGTATTTTCCTTCTATTATGCGTGATACTAGCAGAAATTTTACAATCAAATGCAGACAATGTGAAAGCTATAAATTATAGAGCCGTTTCCATCTTTCTTGTCCGAAATCCCTAAATTTTCAATCGGTCTCTTGCCACCATAGATATGTATAAATTCTAAGATAGTTAACCATTATGTTTTTGAAAGATCAAGCTCCATATTGTTTATCTCTTTTGTCATCATTTATGGAATTAAAGCAGCTGGACGGAGAACTAAATATATAGGAAAGTTTATGAATAGGCATTATATCCATACGAGTGAAAATTTTACGGTAGACCACATTGACTCGAGATGTAGATATCTGCCTGACCTGATCCAGGACGTCAGCGGTAGAAATTTTGCGACAGGAATTTCCGATTCGACGGCTAAACCCTACATTGTAAATATCACAAAATCAGTAGGATTTAGCTTGTTAATCTACCCCCCCCCCCCCTCCTCATTTCAAATACTTAAATATGTGCATATAGCATATATATATGGCTTTTTATATTTTATATTTCATTATCAGACACTCTTTTGTTCCCTGTACAGCATTCTAGCTATCTTTTGATTTCATTATAAAGTATTTTTCTGCATTCTTATGAAAATTTCTTTCATTTTATTCAGTTATGCAGTCCCCTCATGATCAGTTAGCCACTGGAAACAGCAAAGCTGAAGCTAATGTCGAAACAAAGGTAACTTTGCCTTATCAGTTTTTAACATTATGTAACTCAGTAACTGTTAAATGGGGAATATTTTGCTGCAGCATTTATCCTAATTGAGGGGGCTGATTGTGAAAATATTTTACTTCTTCCAGCGGTGCATGGTTGGGTGGGTACAGGTTCCTGTTGCTTCAATGCTTTTGGCTCCAAAGCAACAGAAAAATATGTCTAGCACTGTAATATCAGTCTTTATTGCACCATGTAAGCGTCCTGTCTGTGTCTTGTGTGCTGTTCTCAGTGTTTTATAGGGTGGATGGAGCCTGTCTGGTTCCATGCTGCTTCAAAGATCTCCATAAAGCAGATCTCTATGCTGCTACCATAGCTAAAGAAGATTAAATAGGCATGATCCAGATGCAGCGTGTTAGTCAGGATATGCATTGGAGTCTGATTTTATTGAAGTCTCCGTATATGATTGTATTTTAAATTTGTAATGGAAAAAAAAATGAAAAAAAACAAATTTACCAAAGTTATACTAGCTGGTTATTTCAACATCAATAGGAAGTGGAATAAGTCTGCTAAATCGTGTGACTTCAGCTAGGTTGCTTGCATGTGCTCTTGCAGACAAATAATTAATATTACAATTGATCTCAGGACCTGCAATAAATGCAGCAAATGAAAAACTTTATTGGCTCAATCTGTTTTTGTTGCAGTTGTACCAGATCTGGCTGTGAGAGTGAAAGTGGGCTATCAACTCTACAAAACATGCGTAATAGAATGAAACTGCATTCTTAACGTGAGTGGGCATTATTTTGAGAATGAACTACTCTAAACTGTAGATAGGATGTTGATACCTTGAACTGTTTGGGTGCCATGGGGGGGAGGGGGGGGTATACATAATCGTTATTACATGGGCCTCAAAGAGCAAAATTTTAAAAAGATAATCTTGTTGACAAACAATGGTATTGTGATGTAGCCACTTCCCTCTGGAATATTCTTCTCCTTGCCACAGACAGTGGCATACACTCTTGTCTAATTCATGCACCCTAACCTTCCCCCCCACTCCCCGCACACTCAGGCCAATATTTTAGTTTTCCATTTAGTTTGCCATTTCTGTCCTTAGATGGTTGACAAACTCATAACTTTATTCCTTTCATTTGTTGCAGAGCTTCTGTGTCAGTATGGACAGCAGCCTCGCCATTCCATCATTATCAAATCCTCCGCACTTGCAGTCCCCTCAATTAGCAATGCCAAGGCAAATGGCATAGCGAAAATAACTTCACCTCAACAACGTATTGTGTTAAATGCTGGTTCGATGCAACAGGATTTTTACCGGGGCAGGTTCTCATCACCGTTGGGGCTGCATCTGTATACAAGAAATATTTTTTGCGGCAGCATTTATGTAGAAAAATTTCTGCGATTCTCAGTGGTTTGTGACATTCACAATTGAAAAGTAAAATCTGTCATTGTGAGTTTTGTGCATTGCCACTGTGCATGTTATTGTATACCTTACTCAAAATCAATTTATTGATGGAATACAGGTTTCACAATTATACTTTGGTTTCTCTCGTTATTTTAAATTACACCATAATACAAGTTCCCTTAGCCTCATATATTGTGATGGATAATGCTGGATATTCACTTCCAGGATAATCATCTGGAAATATAGTGCAGAATTGATATGATGATTATGCTGGATATCCAATATCCTGGATTTTGGCATTCTTGAGTATAGGATACCAGGATAATCCGTTGTCCATGTTCCGCAGAACGGATTGTTCTTGCTATCCAGATCGAAAGATAAATGTTGATACACATGGAAGCCAACGATTATGTGGAGAGTTAATTGTATATAATACATCCTGAAATGGCGGTTTCTATGAAAGTGATTCATTGATTGTGGCCAAACTTGACGTCGTGGCATTCAGCATGTCACAGATAGGCACACAGGGGATGCCAGAGATACGTTAATTGATCTGAGCATAATAATTAGCTAAATATTAGATATTTAGATATACAGGTCAGGTTAATTAATAATTATTACTCATGTCACAATTCTCTTGTAGCCCCCGCTTTATTCCAGGTGGCCATTCGTGAGACTTCTAAGGTATGGGCAGTCAGGGCTGTTACAGATATTGACCTCCTACTGCAAAAATGGCTGCTGTCGTAAATTGTGGTTTAGCCACAGAGCCTTTGGACTAAAACCATCCGCTAATTACAGGAATAAATAATTACTACATTCTTGCAATAGTTAG
This sequence comes from Hanleya hanleyi, assembly GCA_036873755.1. Classification (NCBI taxonomy): domain Eukaryota; kingdom Metazoa; phylum Mollusca; class Polyplacophora; order Lepidopleurida; family Hanleyidae; genus Hanleya; species Hanleya hanleyi. The sequence goes on from JAVTVY010029234.1 coordinate 8,557, forward strand.
CATCAGAAAAATTGATACATTTATGCCATTAAATCAGTAATTTATTACAGGCCATTAAACTCCGTGCCATTAAAAACCCATGACATTTGTCTACCCCATTAACATTTATTAATGGCACCCTTAATTTGGATGCAAATAATGGCATTTTAATGGGAATGTTAACCCTTTCACCGACTAAACCCGGTACACGGGGATAATGAGAGTGCCACCCGTACGACCATCCCCGGTAGACCGGGTTAGCTTTAAACCTGTTCGCCATCACAATGGGTACAGCACTTGTATTTTTTTGCATCCGTTTTAACAGAAATCTATCAAACACTGTATACTTCTGGAAAGCCAAAACCTTGATCAATTTGATTCTCGAAGTTGTTTGTTTGTTTGCAAAAGAAATAAAGCGAAATTAGATGCTGAACGGAAAATATCGGAGCGAAAAATGCATTTTTCCTCACATACCGTGTGACGGGCCTGTCGGCAGCAAGCCGCAGAAATGGAAAAAATCATTGAAAACCTCTTCCTAACTCCTGTATTTTTGAACTTACACGACTGCTAAAGTGTGGTGAATATTCCCCAGACGATTAAAACTGCCAACGACGATCGACGAAGTTTATTTCCATATTTTTACGAGTCTTGATCCACAACGAGTGTCAAACAAAATCCATTTCATTCAAGATGGATTCCCCCGCCGGCCGACGAGCCAATCGGTATGCGTAATTTTGCCCACATGACCTCTATCAGCCAACAGATTTGAGATGAGCGTAGACAGTGGCTGGAATGATGGAATGACATCATTTTACAATCCAATCGTATCCTCCGTTTTATTTTGCCATCCATTCCAGGTTATTTCCTTAGACTAGTACCCATCCACTGCGCATGACCCGCTATCGCTAAGCTTGTGGACCAGTATCTAATAATGAAAAGATGTAATGGCGGCCAAATTTGAGCCCATACCTTCAACATGGAGAGTTTATGAAATGGCTCGATGCGTAGAGGAAGTGCTACAGATCAATGTGAAAACTATCGCTCAAGATATGCGTCTGTTTCATCTTGCTTTAGGATTTGATAACTGATGATGTTATATACTGATATTCTGTAAAAGATTGTTTCTTTTATTGACCTTCAGTTCGGCCTTGTCAAGAACAGACTGTACAGCTTGACGAGAATGTCTGTGGGTCCGCGTCAGTTCGTAATGCCACACCAGAATTTTACACAACGTCATAATACGACGTTATAATGGAATTGCTAATCCGATTGTTGCATAACGTCACAAATACACGTCAACAGGTCATGACATCGCCGCTACAGTGAAGGTCGGCATTATTAGAAGCCTGTCGTCAATCGGCCCAACGTTATCAGACGACGGCGGCCAGTCTAGTTATTTCCTGTGTAGAAAGTTGAAAGGTTACGCTTTCCAATGAGAGGTCAAACATGAAGATTGGCAGAGTAAAACTCGAGAAAAACACTGTCAAATGCGGTCGAAAAAAGACGATTTCTCCGTTGGATTTTGACGTTTTAAAGTCGAGAAAGCCGGGGAAAAGCGCATTCTCTCGCAGTAAAACCTAATTTTGTATGCTATTTTATTTATTTTGCTATAAAACTAGAGCAAATAACACTGGAGTGAGTATTGTGGAGACAGGTTTCTTATGTTTTTCTGCAAATCTCGGACACAAACGCAATTTCTAGCATTCCAAAGACAGCATATACAAATTTTAACAGTTCTCAGGGAATTGATCGTCAGCTGGTCACTTTTGTCCGGGGAAATAATCGGCGAAAGGGTTAATGGGTTATTGACCCATTAACATTTTTAATGGTAAAAATACCATTAAATATAAACCATTAAAATACCATTAATTATGACCATTAACTTTTTGGAATAGCTTGTGGAATTTAATGGGTGTGGTCGAAGCTTAATGGGGGATTCATCCCCTTAAAATGGATGCAATTAATGGCAATTTAATGGCCAAAGTTAATGGTTCTTTAATGGTGTTTTAATGGTTGAGGTTAATGGTTTGTTAATGGTATGTTAATGGCCAGTTGTGCAGTAGTGCGTGGCGTTTCAGTAGTCTAAGATCCACTCCAGAGTTGGCGGCCAGAGTTGTTCCCCCTGAACGCATCGAATGCGTCTCTGTTAGCAGATGGATCAAATTCCCTCACAAGCTTCAAAATACATTCTCTGTACGTTGTGTAGCTAACTCCTTTCGATACCTTAACTAAACTTTTTCTGCGCTTGGAACAATAAATCGGCTTAAATAAAAAATCATCCCCTGCTCTATATCTGCCATTTTCATATATTTATCTATCCAAAACACAGGACAATTGCAACTGGGACTCGACTTGCTTATCATAACGAGATTCCCCTTTCGATATTGATCCGTCTTGGATTTCCTCAAATTCACAGTTATGTAATCATCAAAAACCCCCAAATCATTTCCCTTTATTTGTGACATTTCACCGAATCGAAGGAACCCAGAAAAGCTTAAAACCATCATGCAAACATCTCTACAAGTCTTCAAATCATCACTGTCACAGTATTTGGTACATATGGCTTCCAACACTGATTTGTCTAATGGGTCCTTGCGATTAACAGGTTTCGAGAAGCGCCTCTTCATGGAATCAACCAAATTGTGAATGAACTTTGATTCGGAAGGAGACGGATAATCATTACATTCATGAACCCATTTAATCGCATATAGAGCAGACTCCACCGCTGCTACACTGCCAGAGTGTTCCGCTATAAACGTCAAGTACAGCCCAACGTCTACTACACTAGCTGGTAAATCCGGAAAATCATTGTCATTGGCAAACTTCCTCCATTTCTGGAAAGCTGACGAATACTTCTTGTTGGTACTCTCTGCTTTGGAGGTTTCCATGTAAAGCTTCATGGTGTTCATCAGGTGCGCTGGTTTATCCCTCTCTTTCCATATCTCTCCCTTCAGTACTAATCCTGTGTACAATGGAATAGACAGTAAACAAATCTTAGCAACCTCCCAATACATATATGTAGTGTGTACTTTTGAACGCTTGTGAATACAATATCCCCTTTTACCCTACCTTCCGCCTGTTATACTCCCCTGGAGCTTATAATCACCCTAAACAGGCATTACAGTAGCCTAGCCAGGCTGTACAAAATCCTTTCCTTGGCCTATAGAAAGCCAAATCTGTATCCCCCGCCATTTTGCTCCATTTGAGAGCCAACATTCGGAATGGAAGTGGCATTTGACCAAACATTTTGTTAAATTTCTTGCCTTGTAAGATCAGATCTTGCACTATTG
>JAVTVY010029235.1:0-12967 GCA_036873755.1 Hanleya hanleyi
TAGGGCATTTCCCAATTGGTCACATCCGATTGGTCTTGTGAGATCCGACAACGGCGCAATCACATTTCATAAAACGAAGACACACCTCCAGAAAGCCATCGACTGAAATGATCCCTTGGTGGGCCTCGAAATAACCCCTATCACAAAATAAAAAGCATATCATTTTCGTGTGAACTGTCGCCGATTTTATTTTTTTGAAATAGGTAAGGTCGTTTGTAATACGATTTTTCTTAAGAAAAACAAAGAAGCATGCTCCATTAGAGTGAGAACTAAAACAGCTGATTCGCACAACTTCGTTTTTGTCTCGCATAGAATCCCCCGGTCTTGCGCCTCTGCACTCAAGTGAGACTGAAATTTCGGAGATGCCCAGTTCAAAATATTTAAATACAGATAATTTCTTTGGCTCGTTTAAATGCGGCGGGCATGTGACTTGATGCTTCAGGAACAACTTTGGAACAGTCCCTCCAGAAATATGTCCTTTGCGGCTGATAGGTGGCACCGTGTGGAATACATGCCGAATCATAGCGATAAGCTAAGGGCAGTGTTAAGTGAAACGTGAAATGCCCTTAGCAAGCTAAGATGGGTGTCGACTCGGAGGGCTCATTTCTCTCACCAGACTGTTCCACTATTAGGGAGTTCAGTGTAACATGTCAACAAAAGGTTCAATTATGAGATTAAATTTGTTGGAACGATATTTTCTTAAATATCCTAACAGCAGGGGGGTTTTAGCCACTTTTTATCCAGGTAACCCAGATTAAAAACTTGAATTTGAAGAATTGAATTTTTTAGAAATTTTGAAATTGAGTTTTGCCACAAACAATTGAGCTTTTTAACGATGGAAAAATGCGCGCCAAACACACGCAAAAAAAATGTGTTATAGTGGATAAATATTGAATTCTTCAAGAGATAAGTTGAGTTCCCAAATGAAAATGTTGAATTGTCGTGACAAATAATCAAGCAAAATAGTTGTTGTTGTTGTTGTTTTCACTATTAGATCAACTCGCAGGTGCAACGTTTGCGTGTCTGGAGCAAGTCAAAATCGGCACCGGCAACGCAACATTCATGTTCATGTGTTAGCTACCCGTGTTGGCAAGCACGATTTTCTTCCGATTGAAATACTCAGTGACAAAGTTTTATTCAGCTTTTATTCTCCGCAATAAAACGATCACTCCGCTTGTTCTGGTTGAGTTATCAAAATGATGTTGCCAGGCATGAACAGTCGATGGTAATACAGGCTGAATGGGCCAGTGCCAGTCAATCTAGTGCAGTTCTTTTTATTTATCCATTAGTTTTGCCTTTCAAGCCTTTCGCTAACCACAGCGCCCTCAACGAGCAGAAAGGGAGGTCACTTCAAAGCAGCTCTCTTAAAAGTCATTTTGTAGTATGCGCAAAGACATTTCCGCGCAGTTTGTCTTCTTGGATTTTGGATTTTGAACTTCCGGTTGAGAATTTTAGACGAACAATTTGGGCTTCAAAGACAGACTTCTGTTTATCTGAGACAGCCCAAATTGTTACGAATTTCTAGTTCAATATCTTCTCCACATTTGGCACTGTGACGGTAAGTCTCAACTCTGCTTTGTTTTTTTGCAATCTTGCGGACAAAGCGATTTGGGCCCCCATGAGACCAAGCTGATCCAATAAGGCTGCGCGCAAAGCGGCAGCCTTAACAACTAAATGAACAAAACTGAATTTCCACTAAAATTGTTTTGGGGCGGATTCTTCCATAGTGAAAGGGGGGGGGGGAGGCGGGGGGTATTTTTGGAAAAGCCCCTGTACCAAGATGGTGATCGATGTTCACATTTCTTGTTTCGAATTTTCTCTGTTGTAGTTGAAAAACAAGTGTCTCTGGCTACTAACTTTGGTGTATCGAGAAACTAAATGGGCCTTACACTGTGACATGGGGATGAGTGGTTTGTTTTCTGACGTTTTATTTTCGCCAGATATGAGGAAGCGGAGACTGTTTCAGTCTTGGTACTCCACTAGCCGGTATCACCCTCTTTTGAATGACTATACACACACAGAGTGTACTATAACCGTATTTGTCATCGACATCTGCTATTCTGGTTGCCCGATTTTGATAGTGAATTGACGTCGCGTTACATGCATTGCATGCCAAAAGTCTTATTATAGGCGTAATAAGAAGCTTTTGAGAACATGTAAAAGCCGACCCAATTACTGAGACGCTATGAGACGTTTTTACCTCTTTCTAAATATATATCAGAAATGTTAACGCATGCGAATAAGTCTAACATGAGATTTAATTTTGAAAGTCAGATGCATTATGGGGTAATAAATTATCCCCAGAGTAAATGTTCCTGTTTTCTTCGCCCGATCATCAAGATGCATCAAACTTTATGTCAGCCTAGGCTGACGGCAAATTGAATGTATATTCTTCTTTTTTCACCAAGTGAAAAACCCAATTCCAAGTCTTTCACTAGAACACAGTAAAACACTCACCATCAATCTTCCCTGGTAAAATGCCAGAAATTTGCTTCGTAGATTTGACTATGGAGGTGGCATTTTTCATGCTTCAAACTACAAATGTTGTAGAGCTAGAAGCCCACTTGGGCATCTTACTTGTGTTCTACATCCCAAGAAAGGTTGGTGGTGAGTAAACTGTGTTCTAGTGAGAGACATGGAATTGGAATGTTTAACATGGTATTGGAAACTGGACCCTCTCCCTTATCCTTAACCTCTCCCTTATCCTTAAACGTATTATATAAGATACTAGGCAGATGTAGATTTTATTTGGAAATTACTGTGTAACTGATGCTCTTTAGAGATTAAACATGCCTGACCAGAAAGGACTCTGTGTCTATATATATCGGTGTTATAATCGTGAAAGGTAAACCGCATACCTTGATTCAAATAAAACAAAAACTGACAAATGGAAGACGAAGGGTAAACTATTTAAGCAAACATTTTTGCTTACCTTTTAACATATATTGCTTTATTTTTTTCAGTTTCCCACTTACTGTTGCAGTAAACAAATTTGAAATAACATAAAATTAACAATATAGAATTAACACAAACGAGACCATTACAATCAACTGCTATCAACACGACATACAAAATAAACAGAATCATGTCTTTCAATCAAATTTATACTTCGTGAATTGCTTCATGGCCAGCTAGCGCAATTAAGACCGAAGGGAGTTATATAGATGTAAGAAAAAATATATATCGCATAAGATAGTAAGGCTGGCGTATATAGATGAAGGCCGGTAATGTAATTATGGGCCATATAACAATATAACAATTTAGTGCTGGCGGTATCAATATATCCTGAGACAAGGTATGACACACAGCGCATAGGGTCATAATATAAATTGGTATACATAATACAAAATCTTTTAAACGTGATACTTGTTTTGTATTTTTCTCGAAATAACAGAAAACAGAGTTGCGAAGTTATACTCAAAATATACATAATGTACCTTTCATACACACACGTTGAATGGTTGTATAGCAAACAGCTTAGCCCTACTCGTATTGATTGCAATATTGATATTTTATGAACCATAAAACCATACCATATGTATTGGATGCTTAACTTGAGCGTCAAACAAAATGTACGATAATTACTGTTGTATGATGAAATGGACGTAACGGTGATAACAAAACCCATGATTAACGTGTGTGACAGTTGTCATAGGAACCAGAGACGCGGAGGTGTACAAAACTGTTAAACGTTTGCACGTCTGAATCACCAATGTCGGCTATCTGTTTGTCGTCAGAGAATCGATTGGAATAAGCACTTATATGTATATGCCATGTCATTGGTGATATTATCAAGGGCGGAAAATCGCAATACAAACAGTTTACACAAAATTAATTGTATGCGTACAAGGTAACAACAGATACAGGGGTGTGTACTTGAATTTCTTATTTGGTATGCATGAACTATATTCGGACGATACTCACAATATCCCTGTCTGAGATTTATACGGTAAATGAACACAGAACATATGCACAGTTGAACAATTGAACATTTTGTAATTCTCTAGAATGGCATTTGAGTCTATTCAATCATAGAAAATGCAATGTCCAAGATGATATCATAATAATTGAATTGCACCTATCCATTTGTCCGGGACACGGAATATATGCATCTCTGAATGAACCATTTCCAATCTGTTACAATAATTAGAAACGTGGAATTACATATATGTACCCGGTTACATCCAACATGTCTGATTCATCAATTGTGAAAGAATTTATATTAAAATCGTTTTAGCAAAACAGAAATACTTTCGGCTAACACTATGGTAATATTATTTCACATTAATACCATAGTACGGTACACAGTTTGATCCACGAATTTATAAATTTAACGTGTGTAATACTGAATTCCTTCACTCTTCATTCGATAATAATTGATTTTGAAAGTTGACCAGTCCTCTTTCTGGGTCACTGAGTTACATACCTGTCTTGTGAATCAACTGTTACCACGGGAAGTCTATCACGGTTAGAATCGGACTTATTTTACGAGCTGGTTTCGGAATGTGAAAGCAAAGAATTAAAACTAAATATATCAGCATCATCTTGACAAAAGTACTAGTACCTCGAATAAAACAGACTGAGAACAAGTGGAGAAAAAATATGTACAATGCATACAATTTCAAACAATTTAACAGATATATTTTTTTTTTCAAATATATTATAAATCTAAATTAGTCTCATCAGATACAAATTCACAACCAGCATTGTCGTATCACAGAATTATCCCTTCTAATGGTGAGGTCCTGAATCGAGCATTTTCCATCACAATTTTCAACTAGCTTTCCGGGCATTTAATTTCACTATGTTCTTCATCATGTGCATACCAAAGGATGGAGCATAGCATTACAGCATAGCAAGGAATATAAAGGGCCTATCTATGCTGACAATGGGATATATCAATATCGTGGTATAGTTTATCTTTGACAGCTTCTGTCTCATGAAATAACATCCGACGAATATTCCTACATGGCACATGTAAAGGCAAGGACGCGTGGTTTTGAAAGGAAAATTTATTTACCCATATGTAGCCTAACAGATTTCTATGTCAAATAGATGCAACCCCCCTCACGCTCGATGCACATGCAGGTATTTTGTAAAAGGTGTTGTATATCATGCAGGTAAACCTATATACAAAACCACACAACAGAACAGTAATACCCAGGTATTTACGGGTGTGGACGATATAAATCTTCTCTTCCTTGTGGTGAAAATTGGGTATGAATAGAACTGTCAACATAAATAACTATGTGTACATGTCACATACAGCTCACATATACATAAAGTGGGTAATGTGGGACTTCATCAATGATGGAAATTCCCGACGTGAACATTTTAGAGAAAGAACAAGCAACTCCAAAACTGCAGTATCAGGAGCATATTTTGTGGAGGGTGGAAAATAAACAGAACAAATCCAGGAGCGATCTAAGACGGTTCAGTATGAGGGGGACCAGACAAGATTTACCCCTGACAAATGGATTCCGTTAAGGGACAAAGATCTGGAAAGGCTTAACAATGCGAGAGCAAAAAAACAAATATTGATGCAGGCGTCTAAAACACGATACTCCAGATGCGTATTTAACTCTTTTCACAGCAGATTTGAGAGACAACCCCCACGTGCATCCGAGCACAAAACACCCGTTGGCAATTTTCGCTTGTTCCGATCAGTTTGCTAAACATGTTCTGTAAAATTGCGAATAACAATGCAATAAGGTTTGAGCTACATAGAAATATGAGAAATGTCTTTCTGTTTCGATAAATCACTGAGGAATTGTTCTGAGCTTTCAGAAGCTTGCTCAAAGTCATGTCAGCAATATCTGGCCATGGTTCACGGGTGTACCGCCCTGTTTCACAGGATTTCCGTCTTCCGGCATGGCTGAGAATTGCAGGGTTGGAAGTTTATTTGACATTTGGCATAGCTATAATCCACGCACCTCATGTTGGATAATCTATGTTAAAGCTAAGCCCGCATCATAAGATCTATGGATACGCAATGCATGCAGTTCTCATGGATGAAGCGCTTCTTTCTTCCTGCCAGAAATTTATGCAAGTTTATCATTTCTCAACACTGTCATAAGTTTGGGTTTTCCCTATTAAGAAAATGAAATAGGTTGCACAAATTTTAAGATTTTTTTTTTAATTTACCTTAACCCTACCATTTCGCCACCCTCTCCCGTAAATATTTTCTAATCCCTTGATCTAGACCGTGGATCAAACGCTACTAGCAAATTACAAAATCAAAGATGGTCGCTCTGATGACGTCACAGTGGCGTCATTTCCCCAGAAGGCATTTTTCAGTAAGATTTTTCGAACATGGACACCTTTTTGAATTTACCTATGATCCTCTGCTAGGGGGTTATGCAAATAGGCTCAAAATGACCCCAAACTGAAATGCTACGGAGAAACGGAGTTTCAATTTGTGTGGCTCCAGAGATAGAGTATAGAAAGTTTTGTAGGGGAGGCGAGGAGCAATATGACGCCCCCAGGCGTAGGCTTGGTAGAGTTAAAATACAACAATATATATTATATTTGCAAATCAATGTCAGGATGTTATAAACAACTTAAAAACCATTTGATATTAGCTTGGTCGCTTGTTTGGCATGTTCCATTTGAAAAGATACTCCTGAGCAAACTTCCACAGAGAAGCATGAAATAATACCAGTTTAACCAGAAATAACTATGTCCATGTGAAATATTCACCTTCAAATTTATTGTCAATTTGTCACACTGTGTCCATATCATACTGACCAGTATCAATATATACTTCACACAGTCTGCTATACGAGAAATGAGGGCCGGAACAGCTCCCAAATATAGCTTCTACATGTACGTAACCTTGGTCAGCTGAATCCACTCGGCTTGTTTATCTCATTGTGAACTGGCTACAGTGTAATTATTATAGCAGGACAAACACATCAGGTCTGATCCAATTCAAATTTGCAAGTTTAAAAGCATAGTTGACAAGAAAGTTTGGTCAGACCACACATTCACTTATTAGGTCAAGTTAATTGCAATCAAAATTGCAATCAGCACTTCGCCTTTATGACATATGCAAAGTTTAATTTGTCAACAAATTTCCACATATTATGTTGCTCCAGTTCTTCAATGAAGCTGTGACAATACTAAATCACCGACGACATGTAAAGATGGCCCCTCACATATTCTCATTGTTATAAATATAACTAAGAATGCCATGCATGGTTAGAAAATATATAACAGTGTGTCATCACTTGTAGGTCTGCAAGATCCTCATTCTTAGGCCTGTAGCATTTAAGGTCCTAACGTGTTTTACCTCTTACTATTGAGAGGTTATATCATTATACCGGCAGCAGGAAGTCCACAGCACAGATATATACTTTACACGCCTGTAATATGAATGGTCCCCACTCATAGGCACGTCCTCAAATATGCACCTGGAACACGGAATATAGCTCACGTATATGCATGCAACTTGAAAAGTCCCTTAACATAGGCCTACATCTTAGGAAGTCTTACTCTATGCTACCCATGTATCTGTCTGTAGAGATCAGTTCAGCGTATAAAATACGCTGGGATATCTGAAATGGAAACTTTTTTTAAATATGTTGATATGGAATTGATTTATCCGATTGATTTTCGTAAAGTTATTGAAACTACCGGTGCTAAAACTGTGAGGTTGATCACTCTTGTTGATCTGGACATGAGGTACACCTGACAAGACCATTCTCGTCACAGTGCATACAGCGTAAGGCACAGAACTCCTCCGTAAAATTGTTCCGATGAAGCGATTTTTTACTTCCATGACACACCGTGCAGGGAATGAAACGATAGCCACCACATACATCACAGACCGTGGACACGCTCACTCTCTGAAAATATAAAATTATTATATAATAACTATTATATAATCTTGAAGTATCAGGAACAATTCGCATGTTTATGGCAAATTTACGATAACAGAATAACATAAATGTATGTGTGTTATAAATTTAACAGTCAGACAATGATTCAGTCAGTTAATGTTTGTTATGCTTTGCAGGAGATCTTAAATTCCTTACTTAATGACCTGACTAACCACAATGAAAGTTTGATTGACAAATAAATTTTTCCGACTAGTATCTGTCTGCTTCACGAATTTATGCCATGTGTACAAGGATACTATTGTAAATCTCAGATTTCATTGCCGGAGCAAATTTCAGTAAGCACTATACAGGAGGGATTTAGCCATGTACAGACACAACTGACATTTTAGTGTTGCAGTATTGTGAAGAAGGGGAATAACAGAGCATCGGGGTGATAATCTGATCTATTCGGCGACATTCTTCTAAGACAGGGTATATTGACTGTTAATCTGAACAGATTATTGACATACACTTAGAGAGAAAGGCAAATTCCTTTTACACTCAGAAGATAGGTTTACTCCATAACTTCATCCCACTTCAAGTTAATACAAGTTTAAATGTTTTTGCGCAGGAAGCGTGGGTTAAAATCAAACTGTGAACGTTTTGAAAAGTTTGTTTTCCTCATAATTCTGACTGCCTAACTCGTAAAATATTAAGAACATGTCGACACTTTCTTATATTATATGCATAAATCACTTAAATATACACGTGGACTAAAAATAGATCCGATAATTCAGGTCCTAACTTGTGACTTTCTACTTGTGTTGGACAGGTTCTAATCTGGGAAATCAGGGATGGGGAGTTACATTACACGAGGACTGGACTGGGCTCAAATTTGCTGAACTTATTTTTTTCTTTAACAAGCATCTGTATTAGAAAAAACGAACCAGCTTGCTATAATCACTTTGTCTCAAGATTCCTTGTATTTTGATTCATTTAACCCTATCTGGCCTGGGCGATTTGGGGTGTATCGCAGCCTGGGGGGGGGGGGGCGAAAAGTGCCCCCCCTATATATTTTCGCTATCGCTAAGGCTAGAGGGCCGAAACTTACCACACTATATCTTTGGGTCAAGCTCTACCAGAAAATGTAAAAAAATCCAAGATGGCCGCCATGATGACGTCACTGTGAGGTCATTTTCAAAAAGAGCATTTTTGGACGATTTTCGGTCAAAGTCGTCGATTTTTTTTATTTTTGTTTTTTCTTCGCAAAAACTGCATGATAAATTAGTAAATAATAATCTGATATGAAATAAAATAAGTTTTACCCACTTTTCCGTAGATAAAAGCAAAAAATTTGAAGAAATATGATGAAAGCATAACTTTTTCTGGTACCCCACATGGCCGCCATTTTGAATTTACCCATGATCCTTTGCTCGTGGGGTTATGGAAATAGGCTCAAAATGACCCCAATACGATACCCTATAATGCCACGAATGTTTCAGCTCTCCATTTTTTGGCGTTTCGGAGATATCGCAGAAAGTTTGGTAGGAGGGCATTTTGGCCCCCCTCCCCCAGGCCTGGTAGGGTTAATGGGGGAAGGGAGGGAGGGGAAACAAATCAGGGGGTGTTTTTTGGTGATGCTAAGACATATGTTTCAGAAAAATGCATCGAATCGCGTTGAATCAACTTGCTTACCCATGATCCTTTGCTCGGGGGGTCATGCAAATAGGCTCAAAATGACTCCAATATGATAATCGAAAAAGTCACGGAGTTTCAGCTCTCGATTTTTTGTCGTTCCGGAGATACAGGCAAAAAACCAACAGGGGGGGCGGAAAGTGCCCCCCCCCCCCCAGGCCAGGTAGGGTTAAACTGGCACCCCCTATTAGACAAAAGTAATATTCTGTATTTTAATTTATTTTGCATTACATGTATTAGTCTATTATAATTTTCCACTAAGTCAATCTCCCCTGTGTTCTTTTATTATTCTTTTCGTTACATGATTTGGGCGCTAAAAGGTTCACACAAAGCATCCTATACAGATGAAGTGGACAAATGATTGTGATGATTGCTAAGTGTGACGACTTTAATGAACGTCACAAGATATTATTGGAGAAACCTGTATAAAAGGGATATACCACCAAACGTCTCCACTCAAAGTTTCATAAATCATATTGCACGCTTATAGTCAAACATGGCAGTGTGACTAACGTCACAGGACCTACGAAGTACAGTAGGCATTAGGACTCGAACGCGAACTGAACTCTTGGAAATCCCCACCCCCAGTTGAAATCCTGCCTATATTAAGATGGGCACCGCCCAAGTCAGAATCGCCAATGATTTTCATCAAAAATCACCAGAAATTTTCATCAAAAGTAGGTCAGCTCAGAACTTGTTGGTAACAGTCTCCTAATGCGCCTTCATTCCAAAATAAATAACGATCGCCGATTTAATTTTACAATTTTTTAATTAAAGGAAACAGATTGAATAATATAGGTTCAGTAGATTTCAAGCTTTACGTGTGAAAATACATTTACATCTCTTTAATGGTTTTCAGTGCCCTTGTCCAGGATTAAAACAACTTTTTGAATCACATTATTTTCCCAACAATACAACAAATTTTTATATATAGTACTATAGTAGAAATGTAACATTTATGTAGTTCACGGTAATTCAACTCAAGACCAACACCTTCTATGCACAAGATAATAATGATTCTATGTCATTCTCCTGAGCATAACCGGTACAAAGACGAATAAATAGCGTCTCTACATCACGTTGTTATCTAGATATATGAGACAACACATTTTGGGTATCGGCAATCTGATGAATGTACTATTCCGGTTTTCTTGTTTCACATTATATTCTATGGCGGTTGATCGGTGATTTTCTTCATTGATAAACGTTAAACCACCTCAGCTTCGTTGTGTGAATCGGAATTGCATTGCTGTGACACACCAACACACTCCGTGGCAGTGATTCTGTATCCCCTAATCAAGGAATCAAAATGGATCAAGATTTGAAATGACAAGAGAAATTTAGACATATTTTGTTTACACATGTAATTTTTTGTTCAAATTATATCCAAGTGTGATATATAGTCAATATTCAAGAGGTACAAAAAACCCCCAAAGTATGTCCTCATATTTTCACATCCATGCCAAGAAATACTGCATTGAGAAGGGTCCATTTAGCCTACCCTGTTTTATCGCTCTAATCAGCAAATGGCTGGGTCATGGATGAATGGATGGATGTACTTGGGCACTCCGTAATAGGGCCATGTGGCATACAGTGGAATGTGGACAGGACTCGGTGGTGGTAACTGATACTAATTTGACCTGAATTTGAAGCCTGATGTGGTCAATGATGAAATGTTTGGATGTGAAATAGGATACACGTTAAAGGCTACAGTTTACATATATCTATAACAATATACTGAAGTGTTAATTATAAATCTAATTTTAATCAGAATTATTTCAGATCAGAACTTGCTGGTAACAATGCCCTAATGCACGTTCATGCCAAAAATCAAGGTTCTAATGTCAACGGTTCTCCTTATTTTGCCGACGAAAGGATTCGTATGGACTGACTCACTCATTACCGGACAATTTGCGATCTGTAGCCTACTTCGTAGGAATACGAGCATATTATTAACATATTATTCCTCACCACTGACTCTATCCCAATACAATATTTTATGGTGCTATAATTGAGCAGGCCCATAACCGTGACCAGCAAGATTTTCTCTCAATGATAATTTTCTCTGTAACTATTGTATTCATAATTTAACACTTGAACAGGTGGTCAGCCAGGTAAATTCCATAATTTATGTATTAATTAGCAAGTCGAGGTGTCGAGCAAGTCGAGCATGCAGAGTGAAACCACTACAATTTCGTGACTTCACGTCCTTGTATATAAATATATATACTCCAAATACAACAGAATTATGACTAGACCTGACTACACCGTATGTTTTTATAGTACAGGTAATATAATATCATATATTTTTTATCATTTAGAAAGTGATCGTATAACAGTATTTTCGTTATTTTGGGATAACACTATCTTAGAATAGCACAAATTCTAGTGCTGGAAATTTGGTCGAGTCCCGTGCAGGATTCGAACCAGCGACCCCAGAGTCAGGCACCTAATCGCCAGCACTGTATGTCGGCGATCTAAACCACTCGGCCAACGGGCCTCCCACAAAATAGGAGGTAGCAGACCGATAGTCTTGAAAGCGAACATACAGTACCCCTCTGATGATCGTAATGACACAGCTCCCAAAGCTGAATAGATATTTTTTTATCATTTAGAAAGTGATCGTATAACAGAATTTTCGTTATTTTGGGATAACACTATCTTAGAATAGCACAAATTCTAGTGCTGAAAATTTGGTCGAGTCCCGTGGGATAACACTATCTTAGAATAGCACAAATTCTAGTGCTGAAAATTTGGTCGAGTCCCGTGCGGGATTCGAACCAGCGACCCCAGAGTCGGGCACCCTGTCCCGCCAGCAGCACTGTATGTCGGCGATCTGAAGCCACTCGACAACGGGCCTCCACAAAAATAGGGAGGTAGCTCCCCAAAGCTGAATAGATATATTTTTATCATTTAGAAAGTGATCGTATAACAGAATTTTCGTTATTTTGGGATAACACTATCTTAGAATAGCACAAATTCTAGTGCTGAAAATTTGGTCGAGTCCCGTGCGGGATTCGAACCAGCGACCCCAGAGTCAGGCACCCAATCGCCAGTACTTTGCCCTGTCTGGCACGATCCTGGCGCTCGGCCAACGGGGAGCGCTGTATGTGCGGCGATCTAAACCACTCGGCCAACGATTAGGTGCCCGACTCTGGGGTCGCTGGTTCGAATCCCGCACGGGACTCGACCAAATTTTCAGCACTAGAATTTGTGCTATTCTAAGATAGTGTTATCCCAAAATAACGAAAATACTATTCGCTTTCAAGACTACCGGTCTGCTACCTCCTATTTTTGTGGGAGGCCCGTTGGCCGAGTGGTTTAGATGGCCGACATACAGTGCTGGCGATTAGGTGCCTGACTCTTGGGTCGCTGGTTCGAACCCCGCACGGGACTCGACCAATTTTCAGCACTAGAATTTGTGCTAGTCTAAGATAGTGAAATCCCAAAAT
>JAVTVY010029236.1:0-12439 GCA_036873755.1 Hanleya hanleyi
ACATTTTGTCATTCGGTTTGACGTATAGAAGTAGTACAATTATGAACACTGGGATTTCCTGGATTTCAACTTCTTTCACCACATTCGCAATGGTCCAGTTCAGATGTGCCCTACCCTTGAAATCCTACATCAAAGCAAATGGCAGAGTGGGAGACAAAAAATCTGATCCTAAAGGGGTAATTTATAAAGTCCATTGCGATTGTGGTTAAACTTACATAGGTGAAACGTCCAGACCATTGTCCATCCGCATCAAAGAACATGAATCAGCAGTTCGAAACACCAATCAGCAAAGGTCTGCTATAGCCGAACACATAGTGAACAATCCCGGCCACACCATCCCATGGGACCAAACAGAGATCCTCGCTACAAATCTCGGCGTGAAGAATCCACGCCTCATCAGGGAGTCCATTGAGATAGCGAGACACAAGCCCAAGATGAACAGAGACCAGGGGCTCATAATCTCCAATGCATGGAAAGATGTGATTACACCAAAATATACTATATATACATTTACTGACTTTCATGGTACATATGTGCCCCCATGATACCCTATCATTAGATATGGAGGCCATGCATAAACTGTTCTTTACTTTTCCTTACAACCATTGTTATAACATCTGATTATTTGAGCCAGCCATTACATTGTTCCCACCTACCCCACTCATTGTTTGTTTAGCCGCATTCCTCATAACCCTTTCGTGTCTTCCCACATTCCAGGAGTGTCCACACAGCACTGTTTCCAGACCACAATTTTTTTGTTTATCTGATTGGCTTCATCATACCCTGTACATGTATAGATACCTCATGTTTGATTGTACATTTATACACTTGAGAATGCTAAGGGCATACTTAGCGAAACGTCGTGTTTAATAAAGAAGAAGTTGAAATCCAGGAAATCCCAGTGTTCAGAATATATCTGTACACAAATACACAACGAGGGTATAGACGTCATTTTAGCTTGGGTCCCCGCGCATGTCAACATCAGAGGAAACGAAGCAGCCGACCAAACTGCCAAAGACAGTCTTGCAAAAACTACACACGATGTGCCAATAGGATTAGGATATAAGGAACTCAACACTATCATTAGACGCAAAATAGATAGCAAGTGGCAAAAGGAATGGAACAAAGAAGAATGGGGACGATGGTTACATAAGATTCTTGATGGAGAGAAAAGTCCAAGGATTCCAGTTAGACAATAAGCGTGATGACCGCATCATCGCATGCAACAATGTAAAAGAAACAATAGAACATGTCCTACTTGAATGCCCTAAACACTACCCACAACGCGAGGCACTTAGAAACGATTTAAAAAAAATCAACACTCCCTTAACATTATCAGCGATATTAAATCCTAAGCCCCCCATTAGCAAACAGGTAGTCCTTAATAAATTTTATCAAAACTGCTGGCTATTATTCCAGTATATAACACTACCCCCGTGCATGCGCACCACTAACTAACAATGTCAGCATTGGTCAAAATTTCTCTTTCGAAATAAAATATAGACAATGTGGGCACCGGAGATACCATGTTCCGTGTGGACCGGTTGCCACATTAGTCTAAAAAATCGGAGGCCAAGACCAATCAACATCCCTGCGACAATATTGTCAAAAAATCTCTCTTTCGCAATAAAATTGGCAATGTGGGCACCGGAGATACCATGTTCCGTGTGGGCCAGTTGCCACATTAGTCTCAAAAATCGGAGGCCAAGACCAATCAACATCCCTGCGACAATATTGGCCAACAATTTATCTTTCGCAATAAAATAGGCAATGTGAGCGCTGGAGATACCATGTTCCGTGTGGGCCGGTAACCACATTCGTCTCTAAAATCTAAGGGCCTCTACCAATTCAACAACCAAGGACATAAATCACTAGCACACGTCCAAGAAACAACCACGCACACAAATAATGTCACTCACAAAAAAGAATACCACACACTGTGTCATCTTATACTTTCAGAAATGGAGATGAACATGAAGAAGGTCATCATCGCCGGTCCATAAGAACGTCCAGAACCAGAATACTCGACCCTATACCACGCCAGACACGCTACCCCATAGATGTCACCGAACTAACGCCTCAACACAGCACAGCACATTGAAGACCACAGACGAACAAGACCAGACATGAAACAGAACACTGATGACGACAAAAATTATTAAACAGCACCGCACGGCACACCGAAGACCAAAGACGGGCTGGACAAGACTAAAAACAGAAGACGGGTGACGATCACAACAATACCAAAATCGCCGCACAACAAGAAACCTCCACAATCAGAACACCACATCCTAAACCACACCGACCCGCTACCCATAGATGACACCGAAATGACGCCTTAACACAGAATATGATCCTTTGACTTTCACGCAATATAGGACGTAGATCTGCCGTCCTGTGCTCCAATACACACTCCAAGCAATTGTTACAGGCACAGATTTCTGGAAGAACCCACCCTGTTCCCAATGGCGTCGTTAGGAAAGTCGATCCGAAAAATCGTGAAGACGCCCATGGTTCTCCCAGTTTTTGCTGGTCGGCTTTGTGCGTACAATGGAGTACCAAGACAAAGGAATCATCCACGCGATTACAGTGAACTCATATTCACCAGTAGAACTTAACCAAATACCAGGAAGAGACTTACGAACTTGTACATAGCGATTCTTATTTACTTCTATTTATATCTCCTACTAATCTCTCATTGTTATTTATTATTTATTTATTTATTTATATAGATATTCAATAAACAACGAAATGTATTGCGAAATTCAAATAAAACATTGAGCTGATGGGCCGTGAAATCCGAATGGGAAGCGGCCCTTAAACTACAATATTTCAATCAAGACAACTAATAGAGACAGCCGAGTAAGAGACATATAAAGGTCAGCAAACACATAGACAATTTTATTCATAGCATGCAAATACAATTTATAGCTTTTCACTTTTATAAAATGAATGGCGATGATGCTTCTAACAGGATACAAATGAGATAAAATTTTGTAAAAACATTCAATCCGGATTTGAATCGTTAGAACATGGACTTGATTCGGCAAATGCATTATTAAACTGTTTAACGGAAATTAACCAAATAACATTCAAAGTATCGATATGATCTCAGAATCGGAATCCTAATGTTAAAGCGTTAGCGGTATCTAGAAGTTTTTTGCCGAATATCATTCTCTTAAAATCTACTGCTTTTATTAACACCACTATTATAATATTATAAGTTATTTAGTTTGAAATTGGAACTACGAAAATGAAATTATTCAACTTTCCTACGCCTTTGGCATTATGTGAACGCTAAGATGAATTGTTTTAGAGAGGTAATACAGCGTAACTTTATAATTATTACACTTTGCTGCTGTGTGTAAAGTTAGTCTCTTTTACCACAGTTACATTTTATCATTTTATCGCAGTTGAGACAGAAGTCTACAAGATGGTGAATGTTCAGACATATTCCCAGTGACAGTTCCTCTTGTTATTGTATTCTGTTGTGCAAACTTCCTGTAGTTTTAATCATGACGGTGTCTCAGATTTAGTTGCATCTGATCACATTAAAGTGTTAATTGAAATAACAGTTTGCTGACGTAAGTTCGCATTTCCTTTCGTTACTAAATGTATATCTGTAAATTAATTATGTCATATTATACCGTGTCATTAATGTTAAATCAGCTTGAGTTCAATTATATAGCAGTAGTCGGTAAAGTCGATTTCTCCTGACATGAGCAAGAGCAAGAGAACAAGAAGCAGTGACGTCACTATCCTCGGGTAAGGCGGGTAAACCAGTGGGTAAAGTGACAGGTAATTCGTGCAGTCCCGCTTGTGAGGTGGTGGATAAGTCGGGTAAACCCGCTAATAAGATCGCAGGTAATGCGGGTATACCCACGGGAAAGGTGAGGGTAAGGCGGGTTTCCTTTTCGCAAGTATAATTTGTAAGGAATAGTTGGTTATATATGCACACCCGTCACACTTACCGCTACAAAAACTCCCTTCGACCATAGTAAATTCATCAGTTCTACAGATCTCCTAAACATCTTGACTGTGCAACGAATCGGACTACATTCACGACACCAGTACGGCAACTTTTCAAACACAGATCTTATAACAAATGCCGATGGATTCATTGATATGAGGTTAGTTACCATTTTCAATATTATAAAGTATTACCTTAATTTCACGAGTAAGCGACTATTTCACCATTTATTCGCGTATTATACACGTATCCAAAGCTCTTTTCGCCAACAATACTTTAATCTATTAGCATATCAGTTTGTCGGCAACAACGGACTACGTAATCCACCGTATTCCCGGGTCTGAAAGTGAGGTGCCGAGGGAAGTTTTCCTGTAGACATGGTTGCTTTTTAGTCGTCTAACTTCGTCAATTTTTTTCAACTCTTTGCTCCAGTTTAAAGAAAATGGAATAGTTTGCTATTATTTTGAATTTACAGCGCATTGTTCTCCGAACTGAGCGAATCGAGCGTTTGTCATTGAATATACATTCAGATGAATATTCTGTTAATGATAGCTATCCTGTTAGAGGGTTAAAATTGGTCATTATTTTCTTCATTCACATATTCACTTTTTCGTCTAATATTTGGTGAAAAAATGCATTCAAAATTCTAATCCGGGTTTTTGCGCTATTCCTAATGCCGGTTTCGCCCGCAAGGTGGCGCTAGCGCTCACTGTACTCCGGTCTGTTCCGGTTTAACTGTCTGCTAATGTAAACATGTGCAGGAGGGAAGGCGGGTATTGTATTTCGCCTCGTTTCGTCAGATTTTCTCACTCGCTTAGTAGGTTAGGTAAGTATAGTCATCAAGGCTTATTTTTACTCGTTTGTACAAGCATAGTAAGAGCCGCTTTGTCAACAAATTGGACAATCAAAGGTCATCGTTGTTGTTGTTATAAAACATTTATTTAGTTATACTAGAGTCTTGCGTGTCATCGACTCGGGGATAAAGGATTACTGTACCGTACGATTGTGGAGGCATTATCACTGATAATATTGTCGCGGTTCTCCTGGCTTCAATCGGCTTTAATCATATTGAGAATCATCTTGATAAATTGCAAATGTTTTCTTTTTGTTCGATTGTCCTCACTTGGCAACTTTGTGCAGATCTATGGTTGGTGGCTTCTAACGTATTTAGTGAGTGATATTGCAATAATGACTTCTAAGGTGGATTATCCATGTCAGCTATTCCTGTTTTCAAACACTATGGATAATCCTGTGTCTTACTCATTGTTTACAATTTGAGTAATGTCGGACATTTTAATCTTTTAATCTGTGACTGGCTTCTCCAGACAGGAATACTTTTAATCTTTTAATCCTTGATTTTTGACCTCTTTAATCACAGATGTTTAGAAGTAGTGTGTTTGTACATCAGACTTCAATTAATTAATTTATTAATTTATTAATTCATTTGGTAATACAGCACTTCTAAACTTATTTAACGGACTAAGAAATGTAGCGTGTAATTACAATAAAACATTGTAATTACAATAAAACATCAACATCTTGGTGTAACGTTTGATTCTACCGGAAGTTGGAAATCACATATCGATGCGACTGCGAAAAAAGTTGGACCTATGCTAAATTGCTTCCGGAGTTTGAAATATAAATTAAAAAGGAAAAGTCTTGAAGTATTATATAAATCATTCATTCTGCCCATATTTGATTATGCTGATGTAGTCTGGGACAACTGTGCGGATTATCAAAGTAACATCCTAGAAAACTTACATTTAGATGCTATAAGAACAATCTGTGGCTCACCTCGCGGGGTGAGTCACGAGCTGCTATACGAAGAAACAGGATTCACCTCACTAGCATTGCGTAGAAAACATCACAAAGTCAAACTTATGTATAAAATGGTTAATCAGCAAACTCCACCAATTCTCTACCAATTATTGCCTGAATATGTACGCGAAAATAACCAATATCCCCTCAGAAACAACCTAAATCTCCGCACATTAAAATGCAGAGGTAACCAATACTACCAGTCAGTTATCCCATCTGGAATCCGCCTATGGAACGACATTGCTTTACATATTCGCTCGTCCCCCAACTTACAAATGTTCTCTCGGAACTGTAACAATGGACATAATGTGGGCAAGCATTTCTACCTTGGAGGACGAACAATTCAAATTAAACACTCTCGCATGAGACTAGGATGCAGTCTACTTAAGGTTGATATGTACAACCAACACATATCTGAATCTTCAGCCTGCTCCTGTGGTAATGCGTATGAAACTGCATACCATTTTTTCTTCGTTTGCCCATTATATAATATTCAAAGAGAGCAATTATTTCATGAAATTGGCATTGACTGTGATATTCATACCGTGCTCTTTGGTGACTCCTACAAAAACCTCGACTATAACAGCAATATTATTTCATTTGTCCACGACTACATCAGACAAACTGGTCGCTTCTAAATATATGTTTTACTAATTTATTATTTTCTCAGGGCTTATCACACTTGTGCATAGCATGGCGTATGTAATTTTTCATTTTTCTTGTACATATGCACGCTCTGACTGTCTATTCTTTTGTATATACTGTAGCATTCACTACCGACTATCACCAAATCAGTACTTAATACTACAATTACTACACACTTGACCTAACCACTGTCATTTATAAATAAATATTCTGTATGTGTGGAGAGGGGTTTATATAGGCTTTGCCTGTTCTCCAATCCCCTTTTCCATCATGTTTACACTATGGAATAACATACTGTTTAAACTAATAAAACATTGAGTTGATGGGCTGCGAAATCCGTACGGGAAGCGGCCCTCAAACTGCAATTTCAATCAATCAATTAGACTTCATATCTTGTAGCATTCTTCCACGAAATCTGTTCCAATTATAGTTCTAGAAGTTTGAATGATGTCGAATATCTCTGTCAACGAGGCTGAAATAACTTCTATGTCCTCCAACTCTGCCTCCCAGCATTATGAAAATGATTGGTAGTAGAAGATAAGCAAAAGTAGGTAGGCCTAATATTGGTCCCAGAGAATAAATTATGGAAGTGAATCAGTCAAAATATTTTGTGTGTTATAAGACAGAACAGGAATATGTATATATATATATACATTTGTTTCAATGCATTTTGTAGAAGAAATACATGGTACATTACTTTGTTTATTGAATATCTTTTCCTGCGCTAAATATATAAATAAATAAATAAATAAATAAATAAATAAATAAATAAATAAATAAATAAATAAATAGATAAATAATAAATAACAATGAGAGATTAGTAGGAGATATAAATAGAAGTAAATAAGAATCGCTATATGTACAAGTTCGTAAGTCTCTTTCTGTTTTTTTTTTGGTTAAGTTATACTGGTAATTGTGAGTTCACTGTAATCGCGTGTATGATTCCTTTGTCTTGGTACCCCTTTGTACGCACAAAGCCGTCCAGAAAAAACTGGGAGAACCATGGGCGTCTTCAGGATTTTTCGGATCGACTTTCCTAACGGCGCTCATGGGAACAGGGTGGGTGCTTCCAGAAATCTGTGCCTGTAACAATTGCTTGGAGTGTGTATTGGGGCACAGGACGGCAGATCTACGTCCTATATTGCGTGAAAGTCAAAGGAACTGAGGCGGGTTGGGTTCTTGTTTATCACATTATAGTCTTTTGATTGAAATTGTAGTTTAAGGGCCGCTTCCCATTCGGATTTCGCGGCCCATCAACTCAATGTTTTATTCGATTCTCGCGGTACATTACGTTGTTTATTGAATATTTTTTCCAGCGCTAAATATATAAATAAATAAATAAATAGATAAATAATAAATAACAATGAGAGATTAGTAGGAGATATAAATAGAAGTAAATATGAATCGCTATATGTACAAGTTCGTAAGTGTCTTTCTGTTTTTTTTGTTTTTTGTTTAAGTTATACTGGTAATTGTGAGTTCACTGTAATCGCGTGTATGATTCCTTTGTCTTGGTACCCCATAGTACGCATATTATAGTCATACAGCTACATGTACTTTAACAGCTACATGGTAAACGGGTTAACTAATAATCCGATTATTTCTCACAGTACTTGATCAAACAAAGTGGCCCCTGCTGATTGTTTTAGTGGAGTCTGTTTTAATCAGGCGGAACTGCCGGCCAACCACCATGTTTTATTACAACAACAACGATAACCTTTGATTGCCCAATTTCTTGACAAAGCAGCTCTTATTATGCTTGTACAAACGAGTAAAAATAAGCCTTGATGACTATACTTACATAAACTACCAAGTCAATTCAATTCAATTCAGGTTTATTACACCCCAGACCACCCATCGGTGGGATATGGGGGGAAATGTAATTACAAACAATATATAAACAACGTACAATTTTGTTTTTTTAACAAAATGTAGACAAGTTTTCACAGGAGACGAAATATTATGCATGCATATATGTGCTCCTTTCACAGTACTATAATGTATTTCAACAAGCAGGGGGGACAACTAGAGTGACTTCCCTTTGTCCAGAATGCACATGAAAAGTTATGTAAAAGTATTCATGATTATTCTAATGAACTTTGCTATTTTAACTAATTTAGGTACAAACGTAGTTTTACACAAATCTATAAACTTTTCAATATTTGGGTAAGTATAATAATATTTGTTCAGGTATTTTCCACGGATATCAGAAAAGTGTTGACATACAAGTAGATAATGATACTCATCACCAACATAATTGTCACAGAATTCACATAGGCGGTATTGTTTTTGAATATTATTCCAACGGCCAATTTCTACAGGCAATATATGGTTAGCCGTTCTGAATTTAGTTTGTGCAATTCTGAGTTTAGGCTCCAAAATTGTAACATAATTTTCTAGACTCACAGTTTCTTTAAATTTTGAATAATAAATACATTTTGAGGAATTAGAGGAGTTTTCTCCAAAATTGTAAGTACTGGTCACGTAGTTTGTTTCTGACTTCATTTTTATTGATTGTAAATTTTTCGGATTCTGATCTAACCAAATATAATTCATACCGATTTCTTCAAAAACAGACTTGACAAAAATTATCCATTTATGTTGATATATATCATTTTCTACATCTGATAACATTAATCTGTAAAGAATGTATGATAATTTTGGTTTTTCATTGCCTAAAATTATTCTACCCCATAAGCCAATTACGCGTTTTTTAATCAAAATACCCATGCGGTATCGTCCAAGCTCACCATAGACCATATACAGTGGCGTACTGCTCTTAACACACAATACCTTTCTCAAAAAATTAAGATGAAATTTCTCAACTAACTTGGTGTTCATTACACCCCAGATCTCACATCCATACAATAAAATTGGTACTCTCATTTTATCAAATAAAAGAAGTTGAAGATCAATTGGAATGGAAAACTTTCTGATTTTGCAATACAGTAAAAATAAAGCTCGTCTAGCATTGTCGATAGCTGATTTCATCGAGTTCGTAAGACTTGTGTAAATGTAAATCCTAGATATTTATAATGTCGATGATTTCAATGTTTTCAGTACCCATATAAAATTTAAATTTTCCTGTTAACCTTGTCCCTAGTATAACAATTTTGGTCTTGCTTGAATTAATTTTCAACTTCCAGTTATCACAATATTCCTTGAAGATATTCATACTATTCTGCAGATCTCTTTCATTACATGCAACTATAACCGTGTCATCAGCATATAGAAGAACTAATATTTTAACATAGGAGTACAGGTCATCGTTGAATTCACTAAGTTTAACACCAGAACAATTGCTTTGTAAAAGATAATCTTCAGGATCATTTAGAAACAAAGAAAACAGAATCGACGATAAATTTTCACCTTGTCTAACTCCAATATTACAAGGGAAATAATCAGATTTTTCATTATTGTATAATATGCATGACTTAATATTAGAATACATATTAAAGATAACATTAAATATTTTCCCTTGGATATTGTATTGCAACAATTTTTTTCCAGAGGCCACATCGCCACACACTATCAAATGCTTTCGTAAAATCAACAAAAGTGCAGAAGAGTTTCTTTTTCCTTGCTTTCAAAAGCTCACCAAGAGCATATAAAACAAAAATATTATCAGCTGCCGAGTACCCTTTACGAAATCCTGCCTGATTCTCCTTAAGTATACCTGTAAATTCTACAAAGTCATTTAATCTGATATTTAAAATCGATGTAAACAGCTTTCCCATACAGCTTAGTAATGTAATGGGACGTTAATTGTTTGGGTCTTGCTTATCTCCCTTGTTTTTATAAATCGGCCGAATAATTCCTAGTAACCATTTATTTGGGACTATTCCAGTTGATAATGTACAATTAAATGATAATAATATAATTTCGCTACATTTAATAAATTCATTTGGTATATCATCGCAACCAGTGGCTTTGTTATTTCGTAATAATTTAATTGCCTCTTTTATTTCATTTTCAGATATTTCTCTATTCAGAATATCGTCATGCTCACTTTCACTAATATCAGGGAGTATATCTTCCCCTTCATCGGACAATTCATCGTTTCCACCTGCGTTGAGGTCTTTAAAGAAATCCAAGAGAACATCTAGTGATATATTTCCAAAATCTTTATTATTATCTCGATTTAAAATTTTCCAGAACTGTTTTGGATCTGATTTTCTCAAGTTTCTTAATTTAGTTTGAAATCTCTTCTTGTACTTATTAACCTGTAAATTCAGAGTCTTTTTATATTTCCTACTTTGTGTTATCATATCTTCTTTAAGTTTTTTACTTTTTGTGCAGTTAAATACTTTACGAGCTAAATGGTATTTTTTTCTTGCTGTTCTACATTCCTTATTAAAAAATGGTTTGCCCTCACGTCTATCATTTCTACTGTTTTTCTTGGAAATTTTTATCCACAGGGAATAATCACATTCAGTCTGAATTTCCGTAACATACTCAGCTATTTCATTTTTAACAAACACTGCAATGCCCCCTGACTTTCTTGTACGTAAACATTTCTTATTACTCATAAATGGTTTAGTAAATCCGTAAATTTCAATATGGTCCATATCGTCCAGCTTTGATTCTGTAAATGCCACCACGTCATAGTTTTTCACAGTATCCAAAAACTCTGGTAATATAACTTTCTGCTTTAAACCACAGACATTTAAACAAAGAGACTTTAAATTGGAACTATTTACATTTGCATCAGGTATAAACCCTTCAACAGTTCTCCCTTCATTCTCTCTAATTACAATATTATTGCTCCCATCACTAATATTACTTTGGGAATGTGGCGGGGTTGTCTCCCTTTGATCTCCCTACTGATTTCTATGCTGAGTATCCATGGGTTCCGCACTGGATCTCTCCCTGCCCGAACTAGTACCAGTGACAGATGGAACTGGCACAACACGTTGATTTTCGATGTAGAGTTTATCCCTGACAAGTCGAGCTGGTTTGTTTAGACGTCTTGCTTCGAGAACCAATGGTCGCAGTTTTTTCCTTGTTTCTACAACTTCAGGGGGGAATTGCTCGGACACGCCATATGTTGTTCCTCTTAACTGTGGTGCCGCTCCTCGAACTTCCTAATGATCCTTAACATACGTAAATGCAGCTACTATGGGCCTCGGTCTAGCTTGTGGACCATACCTCGGGCCTCCTAATCGATGTACCCTCTCGAAATGATATTGTTTCTCTAGCGTCTCCATTAGTGAGAAAATCTGACGAAACGAGGCGAAATATAATACCCGCCTTCCCTCCTGCACATGTTTACATTAGCAGACAGCTAAACCGGAACAGACCGGAGTGCAATGAGCGATAGCGCCACCTTGCGGCCGAAACCGGCATTAGGAATAGCGCAAAACCCGGATTAGAAGTGCTTCAATATTAGGATTAAAAATTTAGTTTCTGAGGCACTGGATAAATTAAACAGATTGCCTTATACGTAGTCCATATTAACCTTTGACGCGACTGTCTATTGTAAGTCGTCAATAGCTGCCTGAGTGTGTATTATATTATCAATTTACTCGCAGGAACTGGCCACCCTAATAGTTTGTTGTAAGAATAGAACAGCAGTTTGGCTACTGCTATTGTTGTCTGTTGAATTTCTCTTTCCCAAGCTCTTTTCCGCAGTTTTTCGGTAAGCTAATTATCTAGAAGTCCTACTCATTTACAATAACCCCTTCTGATCAAAACCATGCAAACATCTGTATTTTTTGTTTCTAATTATAATATATACATATGAAAGTGTACTCAACGCAGTGACACTTCGCTCAGACACCCGCGCTGAAGTGATCAGCAGAGGTGTGAACATTTCTCAGCTGAACAACTTTTAGCAAGTTTCTTAAGTTTAAATTGGATTTTAAACCGCCTTGATGAATAAACTTAGTGTAATAGTTATCCAGAATACTACTAGTATTTATATTTCCTCATTGTTATTGCTATTCATTATTTAATTATTTATTTTAATATCTAGTGCTGCAAAAGATCTTAAATTAACGAAGAAAT
>JAVTVY010029237.1:0-13338 GCA_036873755.1 Hanleya hanleyi
TCGGCAAAATAAGGAGAACCGTTGACATTAGAACCTTGATTTTTGGCATGAACGTGCATTAAGGGACTGTTATCAGCAAGTTCTGAGCTGACCTACTTAGGTGACCTATAAACCTCAAAATTTTGAGAGGATTTCAGGTTATTTCTAGATAGAGGGCCCCAAGTCATCTCTCGACCGTCTCCCGTATTTCTAGATAGAGGGCCCCCAAGTCATCTCTCGATTGTGTCCCGTATATACTATTCCTATGAACCATTGACATTACAACCTTTTTTGGCATGAATGTGCATTAAGAGACTGTTACCAGCAAGTTCTGAGCTGACCTACTTTTGATGAAAATTTGACCTACTTAGGTGACCTATAAACCTCAAAATTGACAAAAACATGTCTTAGGTCAAGGTACACACTTAAATCATATCAAACCCTACTTAATAGGTCCTGCGACGTTAGTCACAATGCCATGTTATCATTAACAGTGTTATTTAACAAGAAAACATTCAAGCCACAATAACTCTATATCCCATATCAGCAACTGTTATTAAGAATACAACATAGAATACTGAAATCAGTTTTGAACACCTGGTACCAGAAAGTGTTGAATATCATTAACTAATTCTTCAAATTATTTTAAAAAGAGCCAAAATCGAAGAACAAAGCCATGAAAATTTATGGCTCTACTTCTGTAAACGGATCTCTCGTGAACTTGACAATATTACGTGCATCCAATATAGGATCACCAAGCTTTGTAAATATCTGAATTTGTCACATCAAGTTCTGGATAACAGAACTTGGTGTCCGACGATGGATGTCTGTGTAAAAATGTTACATGTAGGAGACCATTCTCTTGAGCTATAAAATCGATTTTAGTTTTTTCTAAGTCGTATCTCACCAAGAAGTAGTCACCAGGTCTGGGAGTTTCAGACTTGCCGGCAGTTTGGTCATTTGTGTCTTCTGGCTGATCGAAACCCTCATTTATTGTTGGCTGGTTTACATGGTCAAATGAATGAGTGAAATATGCCTGACTACTAAAGAATTTTCTGTACTTGATTCTCTTTGACACATGAGGGCCATCAGCTTCCAGCTGTTGAACCGACAGTGTCCCAGAAACTGGGAAAACGCTATCCCAGAGCTTGTGTAAATCATTAACCAGTGCCTCCCGTGACAGGGTTACATTTCATGTACATTTGATGATTGTAACGCTGTCACACGGAAAAAATGTAACACTGTCACGCTCATAGGAGTAATTAAGCAAATATTATTATTGTTCTCTTATGTCAGCATTACTAGGCTAGGAAGGTTGAAAGAAAATATATGTATTGGAACCATGTCCTCCTACTCACTAAATAGCTACAGAAACAAGTAAGTGCAAAATCGTGACAGCGTTACATGTCTCTAGGATGTTTTCCAAAATATAATTTCAGGATGAAACAAGGAAATGTTAAAAAAATTCTATTTGATTTTAGTGGTTAGTACTATTAACAATAAAAACATAACCAGCCCAGTTCATGTATGCAAAAAGATAGACCATATATATAATATTGAATATATCACTGAAATCTCAACTCCACTGACTTAAATTTTGCTGCATATAGGTGGCGCCACTGGTGTCTAAATTTCTATTTTTATTTTTAATCACTATCAATCTCAGACACCTAAGGCAATATTCTACCATATGCTGCATTGCATCTGTCTAGAAAGTAAAGTTTAAATTTTACGTAAAATGATCAATTTGCGTGATTTTGACTATGGTGCTCATATTAGTGCTTCTGTAGAACCTCAACTGTAGATTGACTATGATGCTATCACATATTAGTGCCTCTGTAGAACCTCAACTGTAGATTGACTATGATGCTATCACATATTAATACTTCTGTAGAACCTCAACTGTAGATTGACTAGGATGCTATCACATATTAATACTTCTGTAGAACCTCAACTGTAGATTGACTATGATGCTATCACATATTAGTGCTTCTGTAGAACCTCAACTGTAGATTGAGTATGATGCTATCACATATTAGTGCTTCTGTAGAACCTCAACTGTAGATGACTATGATGCTGTCACATATTAGTGCTTCTGTAGAACCTCAACTGTAGATTGACTATGGTGCTATCACATATTAGTGCTTCTGTAGAACCTCAACTGTAAATTGAGTATGATGCTATCACATATTAGTGCTTCTGTAGAACCTCAACTGTAGATGACTATGATGCTGTCACATAGTAATAATTCTGTAGAACCTCAACTGTAGATGACTAGGATGCTATCACATATTAATACTTCTGTAGAACCTCAACTGTAGATTGACTATGATGCTATCACATATTAGTACTTCTGTAGAACCTCAACTGTAGATTGACTATGATGCTATCACATATTAATACTTCTGTAGAACCTCAACTGTAGATTGACTATGGTGCTCATATTAGTGCTTCTGTAGAACCTCAACTGTAGATTGACTAGGATGCTATCACATATTAGTGATTCTGTAGAACCTGAACTGTAGATTGACAATGATGCTATCACATATTAATACTTCTGTAGAACCTCAACTGTAGATTGACTATGGGTCAAAGTCACGGTGACAGCGTTACATTCAGAGAAGAGTTGCTGAGGTATCAAGCTCAACAGTTTACTTACTTGTACATGAATTAACCTTATATTATGTGTTTTAAATAAAATATGTGTGTCCTTTTCTGTTACAAGGAAATCAATGAAAAAGGTGTGCAAATGCCAAAAATCAAACATGATTTGCAATGCGTGACAGCGTTACGGCTAAAACACCAGTTTTGACGCTAGTCAGATTTTCATGCAAAATCCTGTGAATTATGTGCAAGCTTTGGATCTCCTCCTGCATTTTCTGTTGGCTAAGTAATCAATCTCCATAGTTGACCTGTAGCCCAAAATCACTTTGTGATATTTCTGTTTCCAGGAGGATTTATATCGGTGTGACAGCGTTACAAAAAATTGTGACAGCGTTACACTACTGATATTACTTCAACCAGAATGGACTGTTTTGACAAAACATTAAGGAAGTGACAAAGAAAGCTTCAGATTTTTAATTATATCCTCAAATTGTATTCTGCACCACAGTTTGGCACAATCTCAAACTCAGTATACGTACCACCATTTAATAATTGGAAAATTCAATATCATACATCACATGATTACTGTACAGGAGCTTCTAGTTAAGATTTCACATACTATATATGTCCACACTTTTACATGTATACAGGACATTCAAAAGTAGAAGTTAACAAATTCATTGACCAAGAAGTTAACAAATTCATAGACCAAGAAATTACAAAGTCATAGACCAAATTCTGGCTACCGTTCATTTGCTACTGGTGTCCACTTTTCTTGAAAGTTTTATACTCCACTTTCTAACTATTATTATGCACCATCGGTATGACAGTGAAAGTGGCAGAAATGCTCATGAACTCATGGGACAAATTAACTTCTTGTTCGTACGAAGTAGGCTCTCATATGCAAATTGTCCGGTAATGAGTAATCAGTCAGTCAGTCCATCCGAATCCTTTCGTCGGCAAAATAAGGAGAACCGTTGACATTACAACCTTGATTTTTGGCATGAACGTGCATTAAGGGACTGTTATCAGCAAGTTCTGAGCTGACCTACTTAGGTGACCTATAAACCTCAAAATTTTGAGAGGATTTCAGGTTATTTCTAGATAGAGGGCCCCAAGTCATCTCTCGACCGTCTCCCGTATTTCTAGATAGAGGGCCCCCAAGTCATCTCTTGACTGTGTCCCGTATTCCTATGAACCATTGACATTACAACCTTTTTTGGCATGAATGTGCATTAAGAGACTGTTACCAGCAAGTTCTGAGCTGACCTACTTTTGATGAAAATTTGACCTACTTAGGTGACCTATAAACCTCAAAATTGACAAAAACATGTCTTAGGTCAAGGTACACACTTAAATCATATCAAACCCTACTTAATAGGTCCTGCGACGTTAGTCACAATGCCATGTTATCATTAACAGTGTTATTTAACAAGAAAACATTCAAGCCACAATAACTCTATATCCCATATCAGCAACTGTTATTAAGAATACAACATAGAATACTGAAATCAGTTTTGAACACCTGGTACCAGAAAGTGTTGAATATCATTAACTAATTCTTCAAATTATTTTAAAAAGAGCCAAAATCGAAGAACAAAGCCATGAAAATTTATGGCTCTACTTCTGTAAACGGATCTCTCGTGAACTTGACAATATTACGTGCATCCAATATAGGATCACCAAGCTTTGTAAATATCTGAATTTGTCACATCAAGTTCTGGATAACAGAACTTGGTGTCCGACGATGGATGTCTGTGTAAAAATGTTACATGTAGGAGACCATTCTCTTGAGCTATAAAATCGATTTTAGTTTTTTCTAAGTCGTATCTCACCAAGAAGTAGTCACCAGGTCTGGGAGTTTCAGACTTGCCGGCAGTTTGGTCATTTGTGTCTTCTGGCTGATCGAAACCCTCATTTATTGTTGGCTGGTTTACATGGTCAAATGAATGAGTGAAATATGCCTGACTACTAAAGAATTTTCTGTACTTGATTCTCTTTGACACATGAGGGCCATCAGCTTCCAGCTGTTGAACCGACAGTGTCCCAGAAACTGGGAAAACGCTATCCCAGAGCTTGTGTAAATCATTAACCAGTGCCTCCCGTGACAGGGTTACATTTCATGTTACATTTGATGATTGTAACGCTGTCACACGGAAAAAATGTAACACTGTCACGCTCATAGGAGTAATTAAGCAAATATTATTATTGTTATCTTATGTCAGCATTACTAGGCTAGGAAGGTTGAAAGAAAATATATGTATTGGAACCATGTCCTCCTACTCACTAAATAGCTACAGAAACAAGTAAGTGCAAAATCGTGACAGCGTTACATGTCTCTAGGATGTTTTCCAAAATATAATTTCAGGATGAAACAAGGAAATGTTAAAAAAATTCTATTTGATTTTAGTGGTTAGTACTATTAACAATAAAAACATAACCAGCCCAGTTCATGTATGCAAAAAGATAGACCATATATATAATATTGAATATATCACTGAAATCTCAACTCCACTGACTTAAATTTTGCTGCATATAGGTGGCGCCACTGGTGTCTAAATTTCTATTTTTATTTTTAATCACTATCAATCTCAGACACCTAAGGCAATATCCTACCATATGCTGCATTGCATCTGTCTAGAAAGCAAAGTTTAAATTTTACGTAAAATGATCAAATTGTGTGATTTTGACCACTAGTTTACAGACACCCTTCATGTAGCTGACCCGCCAGCAGACGAAAGAGTGTGGTAGTTCACTTGCAACTGCATGGACTAAAGAAAACCGATTCAAAATTTGAAGAAATCAATTTTAATTCCCAATTATTTGAACTCCTTGAAATGGAAGGCGAAGATATGGATATTCTCTATAGTCAGTATATAGAATACGCCACACCGTTTGATCCGCCGATCATCTTGTGATGCAATGTCACAACTCGGGGAATACCGTTTTAATTGGATTTTCGAATCGGACCAAAAAAGGTATCTTGCCCATGTGAGACCTGTGTACCAAATTTCAGAAAGATCCATGAAATATTTCCTGAGAATTCACGATAACAATGTTTCGAGGGAAAATTCAAAATGACCACCTGACAGCCATATTGGATTTTCGAATCGGACCACAAAATGTATCTCGCACAACTGGGCCACAAGGGGAATCTGTGTAGCAAATTTGAGGAAGATCCATGGAGTACTTCTTGAGAAATCCCGATAACAAAGTTTCATTGAGAAATCCAAAATGGGCGCCTGGTGGCCATATTGGATTTTCGAATCGGACCAGAAAAGGTACAGTATCTTGCACAACTAGGCGACAAGGGGAACCTGTGTACCAAATCTGATAAATGACCATGCAGTAGATTCTGGGAAATCGCAATAACAATTACTTTCATGAGAAAATTCAAGATGGCCGCCTGATTGACATATTGAATTTTGGAATCGGACCAAAAAACGTATGTTGCACAACTGGACCACAAGGGCAACCTGTCTACCAAATTTGAGAAAGATCCAAGCAGTGCTTCCAGAGAAATTACGATATTAACAAAGTTTCATGGGAAATCTAAGATGGCCGCCTGGTGGCCATATTGGATTTTCAATTTGAACCGAAAAAGGTATCTTGCACAACTATATCATAAGGTGAACCTGTGTACCAAATTTGAGAAAGATCCAGGCAGTACTTCCTGAGAAAGGACAATAACAAAGTTTCATGGGGAAATCCAGGATGGCTGTCTGGTGGTCATATTGGATTTTCGAATCGGACCGGAAAAGGCATATTGCACAACTAGACCGAAGATCCATGCAGTAATTACTGAGAAATCCCGATAACAAGGTATTATGGGGAAATCCAAGATGGCCTCCTTGTGGCCATATTGGATTTCCGATTCGGACCGAAAAAGCTATCTTGCAAAACTAGACCCTAAGGAGAATCTGTGTACCAAATCTGAGGAAGATCCATGCAGTACTGAGAAATGATGATAACTAAGTTTCCTGGAGAAATCCAAGATGGCTGGCTGGTGGCCATATTGGACTTTCGAATTGGACCAGGAAAGGTTTCTTGCACAACTAGAGCCCAAGGGGAACCTGCCTACCAAATTTGAGAAACATTGATGCAGTAGTTCCTGAGAAAACGCGATAACAAGTTTTCATGGGAAATCCAAGATGGCTGCCTGGTGGCCATATTGGATTTTCGAATCGGACCAGAAAAGGTTTCTTGCACAACTGGAACCCAAGGGGAACCTGTGTACCAAATTTGAAAAAAGATCCATGCAGTACTTAGTTCCCAAGGAATCGTGGTAACAAGGTTTCATGGGGAAATCCAAAATGGCTGCCTGGTGGCCAAATTGGATTTTCGAATCGGACCAAGGGGCTTCAATATACGCCCGTATATCTGGAATTACATCGGTTCAAATTTCAAGGTTGTTTAATAGCCTTGATTCCAACTGATCTAGCAATCCAGAGAAAGGTCTACAATTTTTTTCTTATGAGAATGTATCATATATCACATCTTATATTGAATGATAAACTAAAATGAACTTAACTCTTGGTAACTAGTTGACCTTGAAGCAAGAGCTGAGAGCTCACATATCCCACACTGAAATCGACAATAGTTAAACACAAGAAAATAGTAGTTTTTTCTGCAAATGGATTCCTTTCAGACGAGAGAATTTTTCATGAAGGAAGAAGAAAGTGATGAAGTAAACCTTTGTTCTTGAGCTTATAAACAGGTGTGAAGTTCATAAAGGACTACTCTCCCCGTGAAATTAGTAAGTGTATGGTTTTTATTTCACAACAGTTTAACTAAATGAAGCGTTTCTAACATGGGAGACAACTCCACAAGACAATACCATATAAATGCAAGGAAAGAACTTCGAATATTCCAACAATATTCCAACACATTTAGTCAGCTAAGCTTGATTCAGTTTTGGGGGACTTTTGACAAATTGATCTGATATGTATGGTTCCACTTTGCCATGCGAGTAAAAATTCAAAGTTTGGTACCAATCCATACCTTGAAACCCTCAATTTCTCAATGGACACAAAAAATTATGATTTTTAACAATTTCATGATTTTGGGGTCACAGTGACCTTGACATTTGACCTTGATCTACATTTTGGTACGTGACACATTGTGTCCCCCTAATGTATCTACTGACACAAAAAAAATTATTTTCAATAATTTCCTAATTTTGGGGTCAGTGGCCTCTGACCTTGACCTAATTCTTGGTATGCATCACTTCATTTCTACCTGTTGAATCCGCTCACAAAAACTTAGAAATTTTCAACGATTTCCTGATTTTTCAATCACACTGACCTTTGACCTCTGACCTTGACCTACATTTAATATGCAACACATCGTACCCGCCTAGGGCATCCACTCACCAAAAATTAGAACTGTAGATAGAAAACTGTCAACGATTAATGATTTCCTGATTTTTGGCAACATTGACCTTTGACTTCTGACCTCGACCTCAATTTTGGCACGCGACACATCGTCTCCACCTGGCGTATTCACTCATAAAAAATCGCAACTGTGGATAGAAAACATTCACAGATATAGACCGGACACGAACACTTCAGTGATTTCCTGCTTTTTAGGCCAGTGACCTTTGACCTGTGACCTCCACCTTCATTTCGGTACGCGACACATCGTCTCCCCGTAGGGTATCCACTCACCAAAAATTGGAGCTGTGGATAGGAAACTGTCCCAGATATAGACCGGACACGAGAACCGGACAGACGGACAGACGGACATAAACCGCCATCACATAATACGTCCGCCTTTTGGGCGGGCGTATAAAAAAAGATCCATGAAGTAGCTCCTGAGAAATCGCGGTAACAAGGTTTCATGGTAAAATCCAAGATGGCTGCCTGGTGGCCATATTGGATTTTCGAATCAGACCAGTAAAGGTTTCTTGCACTAGACCCCAAGGGAAACCTGTGTACCGAATTTGAAAAAGATCCGTGCAGTAGTTCTTGAGATATCGCGGTAACAAAAATTGTTTACGGACGACGGACTGACAGACGGACGACGGGCCACGGAAGAAAAGTGATTTGAACAGCCCACCATCTGGTGATGGTGGGCTAATAAAACGGAAAGATACTAAATTAGCATGTGAGAATGTATTGCTTTGTTCAAACTGGGAGACTGTTGTATCCTATGTCTAGCTTTAACAACACTACAAATGTGAGACATTATATAATGTATACATTTGTGTAATTCAGAGTTGGATAGAGTATCACAGTTTGTATCCCAGGTATAGGTTGACAACATTACAACTGTGAGACATTATATAATGTATACATTTGTTTGATTTAGAGTTGTACCGTATCACAGTTTGTATCCCAGCTAAATGTTGACAAGACTACAAATGTCAACCTCGCCACCAGGGGTCGCTCTCCGCTGGAAAATTGGCCGCTCCGACGAACCCCTGGGACGACGGTCGCTGAAAATTGGTCCCATAATACATTGAAAAATTCTTTCACGTGGCCCCTTCCGGTTCCATTGGAACATATCCTATTCTTTATAGAACGTCAGTCATGAGTCATTTTCATGGCCAGTGTCATAACGTCATGACGTCAGAATAAAAAATGTTTCGCAAGAATGCATAAAGAATTCTAGTAGGCTACGTCATCTTTCAGACGCGCTCGTAACATTCATGACGTCGGGACGTCGGCTTGATCCCCACAGATACGCTCTCGTTATGTTCTAAATTCTAGGGTTTTGTTTTCTATCCAATGACCGATCGTACTGCCGAGCGCCCTCCCAGAGCATAGTAGGGAGGACAGGACCGGATAGCTCTGGTTTCGAGATTGTACAAATGTGAGACATTATATAATGTATGCATTTGTTTAATCTAGACTGGGATAGAGTATCACAGTTTATATCACAGCTAAGGGCTGACAACACTGCAACTGTGAGACATTATATAATGTATACATTTGTTTAATCAGACTGGGATAGAGTATCACAGTTTATATCACAGCTAAGGGCTGACAACACTGCAACTGTGAGACATTATATAATGTATACATTTGTTTAATCCAGACTGGGATAGAGTATCACAGTTTATATCACAGCTAAGGGCTGACAACACTGCAACTGTGAGACATTATATAATGTATACATTTGTTTAATCCAGACTGGGATAGAGTATCACAGTTTATATCACAGCTAAGGGCTGACAACACTGCAACTGTGAGACATTATATAATGTATACATTTGTTTAATCCAGACTGGGATAGAGTATCACAGTTTATATCACAGCTAAGGGCTGACAACACTGCAACTGTGAGACATTATATAATGTCTGGGATATAGTATCACAGTTAATATTGTATCCCAGGTGTGGGCTGACAAGTACTACAACTGTAAGACATTATATAATGCACTGTTTTGTCCAGACTGGGATATAGTATCATT
Source organism: Hanleya hanleyi (assembly GCA_036873755.1). Classification (NCBI taxonomy): domain Eukaryota; kingdom Metazoa; phylum Mollusca; class Polyplacophora; order Lepidopleurida; family Hanleyidae; genus Hanleya; species Hanleya hanleyi. The sequence continues at coordinate 9,998 of JAVTVY010029237.1, forward strand.
GGTGTATTGTATCCCAGGCCTAGGTTACATTTTGCACTGTTTTGTCCAGACTGGGATATAGTATCACAGTTAATATTGTATCCCAGCTCTGGGCTGACAAGTACTACAACTGTAAGACATTATATAATGCACTGTTTTGTCCAGACTGGGATATAGTATCACTGGTGTATTGTATCCCAGGCCTAGGCTACATTATATAATGCACTGTTTTGTCCAGACTGGGATATAGTATCACAGTTAATATTGTATCCCAGCCTGACAAGTACTACAACTGTCAGACATTATATAATGCACTGTTTTGTCCAGACTGGGATATAGTATCACTGGTGTATTGTATCCCAGGCCTAGGCTACATTATGTAATGTACTGTTTTGTCCAGATTGGGATGTTAGTAGTGTGAGTGAGTGAATATGATTTAACATCGCTTTCAACTATATTTCAGTCATACCGGTATCATGACGTTGGATCCTATTCAATATCTCACCCAGGAACCCCACAGGTGCCTCAGTTACATGTAGTCGCCTTTTACGACAAGCACTCTGAGGAGCCAAGGCTTATTTTAACCATGACCAGCAATGTGCACAACGACATCCCAGGTCAATCCCCGCAAGGCCAACGGGCATGACGGGGCTGGGATGTTAGTATCACTATTATATTGTAGGAGTGAGTGAGTAAGAAAGATTTAACGTCGTTTTCAACATTTTTTCAGTCATATATCACCACGGTGCCTACATGTGCCAGGACACGAGTGTGTCCACAGTTCCTATTATCCTGGACACTGATCAGCCCAGCCAGTACAGCACCCGGTCACCCATCCAAGTATTGACCGAGCTCAATGCTGCTTAACTTCGGTGATCTAACGAGAACCGGTGTGTCAGTGACTACGATAGGTTCAATATGCTATTAAACGACATCCACTGGAATCCTTTTTTCATGGCTTGCCCAGACGTAAACGAAGCATGTGATAATTTCACTGCAAAATTTTATGGAATAGCTAAACAGTGTATCCCAAACAAAACCGTTACGATAAGACCAAACGATAAACCATGGTTCGATTCTGAGCTACGGAAAGAAATCAGTAAACGAGATAGAATAAAGAAAAAGGCAAACAAGAGCATGAAAATTTCTGACTGGAACAGATACAAAACAATTAGAAATAAAGTTAACAATATGAAAAAACATGCCCAAGAAACCTACCATAACAATATAGAAACTGAATTAGACTCAAATAAATCTACTAACCCAAAATTTTATTGGAAAAACCTTAACCAAATTATGAATAGATCAGAAAATTAAGAAATCCCACCGTTAGTGAATATAGATGCTGATGGGAACGAACAAATTGTGGAAGATTGTATGGAGAAGGCCAACTTACTAAATGATTATTTTGCCTCTGTGTCCACTATCGATGACAATTGAGTACAGTTACCCCCCTTTAAATACAAATGTGAGGGTAGAATTACAGATATCAGCATAACCGAAGACGAACTAACAAAGCTGTTGGGAATGATTTTATTAGTCATAAAATGCTTGAAGGCGTATCACGATGAGTATGTAAACCACTTAAAATTTTATTTAATATGTCTTTATCGACCGGCAAATTCCCCAATCAATGGAAAGTCTCTAACATAATACCAGTCTTTAAAAAAGATGATAAACATTTACCTTCTAACTACCGTCCTATTTCCCTGCTAAGCTGTGTGGCAAAAATAATGGAGCGCGTAATATTTAAACATGTGTATAACCATTTGCATTCTAATAATTTATTAGTACCAATCAGGTTTTCTACCCGGTCATTCAACTGTACCACAGTTAATCGATTTTTATCACAATCTATGTGACAGATTTCAGTATAATGGGGGCCAAAACGTGGCCCTCAACACTGAAAAATAAACACTGACTATTTTATGTTTTGCATGTGTTACCTTGACAATGATGGTTTAAGTCTGATTTTGTGAAAGTTTTGAGATAATTGGTCGGTTGTGAGAAAATCTAGAATAGATTTTGTTGCCCCCCTTCCATCTGATAGTTTTTCTGCAGATCACTGCAGGGGGGCTGTGTCCTGCAGCTCTGACTCGAAGCAGGAGCGAAATCTTTCTCTTAATGCAATGCAGTATAATTGAATGAATACTCCAGCAGTCCATGATCATCCAGAATAGCAGAAAAGCTAGTTTTCAATGCAAAAAGTACCCAGCAAATGCAAAGAACGGGTATAGGACGGACACAAGGTTTGCCAAAGGTTTTCTGTGTAAGTGACGTTTTGACCACACACAACTGAAAGTTAATTCTTGGCTTCCACAATGCTTTTTGAAACTATTCAAAGCATTTCATGCAGATGGCGCATAGTTTTTCTGAGTAAAAGTTTGATTTAACGTGGTTGCTAACGTGATGCTATAGACGGACAAACAGTAACGTTAGCAACATTACATCGTCAGAAACATTTCTCTATTTGCTATGGAAAAGATGCTTGCCGCAAACTAGATGATTTCATAAAGAAATCAGGAGGGAATTTCTTTTGAGCATATGGAATGCCTGTTAACCAACCTGCAGGTTAACAAAAATCGAATATTACTGTTGCTAACATTACATTTAGACGGACTTTGTGGACAGACGGACATGCCTATTTCGGGGAATTTTCACAAAATCCCAGAATTTACCATGATGAACATCAGATATATGGTTTCTAAGCTCTGTTATCTACATGTACATGAACCATCAGGCAAATTGATAACGCCGATGCAATATTTTTACCATGTGTCAGTCATTGCTAACGTGACACATGTGGACGGACATGTGTCACGTTAGCAATAAACATGGCAGTGCTAATGTTACATTCAGACAGACACCTTATAAACTGATGATTTAGCTGCAATAATAAATACTGCAGACTTCTATTATCAACCAACTCTGCTCACTTTGTCAGTTCTGCTAAGCAAACATAAGAAAGACCTGTATTTGCAACAAAATTTACGTAAATCATACTTAGTTGTATTGCTTACGTTACTCTGTTGCTAACATTACATAAGTGGAAAGACACAAAACAAATTGAATTTTCACATTCAATTGCACTTAACATGACTCATCAATTACATTGTTAGTAGAAGTGCTGTGTAGGAAATACAGACTTACAATGAAATGTTGACTAACTGTGATAGAATAGAGTATAGCTTGAACAATGTTGTTGCTAACGTGACTTTAATTGTGGACGGACATTCTATTAGCAGTCACGTTAGCAGTTTTTGAAAACCTTATTTTTTATTTACTTTTTGAATATTTTGGTTGATTTTATGTGCCGAATCAGCCACACATAAGCGTTTTCCATACCAAATTCATTAAAAGTA
>JAVTVY010029238.1:0-13073 GCA_036873755.1 Hanleya hanleyi
CGAGTCAATTCTGATGTTACAGATGTGTTCAATTCTCCTGGACCAGGCTGTGGAGCTACATTCCGTTGGACGTGTCTTGGTATGAAGATTTCACTACTGGCTCTAAGGTTGGTGTTATGGACAGGTTCACCGACATGGACAGGAGTGGGTTCTTCAAAACGTTCCTGTTTCACATTTACCCTGGCTGTAAATGGTTCCTTCTGATGAGTTTGAGATGCAGCGTCGAAGCCTCTGGCAGTCGGGAAAGACTGTTCCACGACATATTTACTTGTCTTTTGAGCTGACGATTCGACTGGCAAAGTTAAGAAAGTTTTACGGTGGTGTGAGTCCTCACTGATTTCATCTGACAAGTTCAGAGCTTCAACCTCAGCTTCTGCGGCTGCTACTTCAGATTGAATTTTCAGCAAATCAATGTCTGCGGCTAATTCTGCCTTCCTTTGTTGACTTTCGGCCTCCAATCGTGCATGTTGTTTTTTTAAGTCAGTTTCTCTCATAACAAATTGAACACGAGCACGAATAGCCTGTGCTTTTGCCAGTTTCTGGGCCATGATCGAAGGCGGAGATTTTAGCAAGCTAATGGCTTTCTGCGATCCCGAGTGCTTTGAAGAAGCGGGATGATGGGGTATAACTTCTACAATTTCTTGCATGTTCAAATCCAGGAATTTAAACGTATCATGAACCTTTGTTTCCCTTATCTCATGAGTGGATATTTGCATGGAGAGGTGTGATTCACTTTCTGGAGTTCCAGTTCTTTGAAGGAAACCAAATAATTCTCCAACTGCTTTCTTGTATTTCTCAAAAAGATGTCGGACTCGTTTTTCTTTTTCCTGAAGTAAGAGAATGTCCTTTTCCTTGACTTGAATAGTTTTCATACAGGCGTCAAGATTCCCCCAACTTTCCTCTAATGCCTTAAGGAGGGCATCAAGTGTTGACTCGAAGTACTCCATTCCCTTTTCCGTCAAGGTGCGAGTTCTCCCCGCAGCGTTTCCCAGAATGGTAGGTTCTGGGCCATGCCACAAGTCGTCAGACTTCAGGTCTACATGTGACATGGTGAACCGGCAAAGACAGCGTGTAAATTACGTAGGTTAACCTGCGATCTGTGTCTCGGAGACGTTAGATCAGTTCCTTTACCTGTTGTAATTTCAATCCCAAATGCAATGGCTATCTCATCGAAATGTCCAGTGTTGGCCGGCTTGTCAAAGTACTTTTACTGTCATGCCTTTCCTTCGGCGTGAAGGAGTTAGCAATCTAGTTAACCCGTATTCCATGTCTATGAATAAGAGACATAACGACGTCATGTTGATATTCTGTTTACTGGTTTATGAATAGACATTCCAGGATGAATATGTAAGGTAAAAGTCTACAAAAAACAAGAATACAAAAAAAACATGTAAGAAACAGTCATAGCTCTTAGCCTTTCCATGAAATAAAAGTTTCCAACATAATCCCTGCCAGGCATTCCGGACTTCTTTAATAATATAGCATAGCTTAAAACAGAGAGCAACTAAGTTACTACACGATGGTATGGCAGAGGCCACTAGAAGTTGGGTGAGTGACGCGGCAGGTAAACATGGGCGAGAAGAAAATAGTCCTTACGTTTACTTTCGATTTGTTTACAAATAACATACATCCTACTATTTAAAATAATATATAACGACTCATAGTAAGACTTGACATTATCGGAGGCCGTTGACAGTATGAATTATTCGTGAGAAAAACCATGTGCTTGACTTTGTTTACATGGCACACTTACGTTCCCGCCAAAGTGAGCATTTTCTGAAACACGACAAGGGAACTTTGCAATAAACTGCGCGACTTATTGTTCATATCAATCGTCAGACAATTATCCGTGGTTTTAGAGTCTTAGAGAACAAAGTACTCACACTGTGGAGCGCCGCAGGTCCAACAAATCAGACAATTTAAGATGAATTGGTGCTGTATGTCAAATCAGCTGCTTGCTGCTTGTCTATTTTCAGGCGGTCACACAAAAGCTTAACCAAAACGGACTAGGATTAAAGAAATACTAACAACACTAAAAAATGAAAACGGACTGCACAGGTTTTAAGTCTTCAAACTACAGTGTTCTGGAGCAATAATTAAAATTTGCATCACGAACAGTACATCCCTCATCTATTTTAATTATTTGCCCTCAAAAGTTTGAGGAGGGCTGGTCATGCAAATCAAGTGACAATGGCCAAATTGGGGAGTGGTGCATTGTTATTCCAAACATGTCATTAGAAAATGAGTCATACTCCAGCCTTAGTTTAAGAAGCTAAACCCTACTGACATTTAATTTTGTGATATGGACACAAAATTAAATGTCAGTAGGGTTTAGCTTGTTGAACGTACTCCATCCTGTGGTTGTTCCACATGCAGAGTGGAAAGGCTTCCTGTAACACTTGGCTTGTATTGTAGGACTCTTGGTTATGGGATATCGGTTGGCTTGTTCATGCTTGGTAAATATGAACATGAAACTACCTAGTCAAGTTAACATGCCTCTGATTGTAGGACATCAGAGGCATGGAGTGTGATTTCCCATCATGTCTCAATGAGGTAGTTAAACAATGTCGGCAACAGACCAGAAAATTACCTTCACTCGCCCCAATCTTCACAATCGTAACATATGGTTTCAATGGGTTAGAATGCCACCAATTTTCTTAGTCACAACACTTACTTGCACTACAACTGCAGCAGACAACAAAATGAAACAAGAGCCGAGAAGGTGGCGGGAGTAGTAAAGAATCCGAACCAGAGTAACCTGTGAATGGAGTTGGCTAAATATAGAATTTCGTGCAGGCCAACACGTGTACAATATTCGACGCTCACAAACCACGAGACAGTGCCACAAACTGTTCAAGCTCACTTGGTCCCACCAGGGGCAGATACAGCTTTTTAATTTGGGCGCCTTTTGAGAAAAAAAATTTGGACAGGCAATTTACGTCTTGATTTCGCCGCTTCATTTTTGAAGTGACAAACGCAAACGTGAGTGAACCATCTCAAAATTAAATACAAAACCTAAATTTGCTGCATAATAAACTAAAATACCTGGATTTTTTCGCTGTAATTTGGGCGTTTTTCCTTTCTTAATTTGGGCGTTTTTAGACCTCGTTTATTGTGGGCGCCTTATAAAGGTATAAAATAAGGCCTGTATCTGCCCCTGCCCACGGGCAAAATTTGATGGGGTCACTTTTACAAAAGTTTTGTATGTTGTCAGCACGTTTGAGGGAAGAAGAATATGACATGGCAGCCGCCTTCTCGGCTCTTGCTTAATTTTGTTGTCTGCCGCAGTTGGAATGCAACTAAGTATTTGTGACTAAGAACATTGGTGGCATTTTAACCTGTGAAACCTAGTTCAATCTTGAACGTCGCTCCACTGGGCCCAGTCGAGGCTCGAGCGACGTTCAAGATTGAACTAGTTGAAACCATAACCATATGTTACGATAGTGGGGATTGGGGCGAGTGAATGTAATTTTCTGGTCTGTTTCCGACGTTGTTTATCTACGTCACTGACACATGGGAAATCGTATTCCATGCCTCTGATGTCCTACAATCAGAGGCATGTTAACTTGACTATCATAGGCTGTCTTAGTGTCTAGCAGAATCGGCGTATTTTCCCGTGTGACATTGGTGGCATCATGTGAATACTTGAAACAAGGCCCTAAATATACAAATGCACCCATTGCTTACCTGAGATAAATGTCGTTTTGTGGTCAGAAAACCTGTATTTGTGCCTATCTTGAAAAGCATGCGGATGGGGTTTCCCAAGGAAGCCATCGCGGAATCCCCGTATAACAACGCCCCCTGTGTACAATTTATTGGACAAACGAGGGGAGATAATGGATAAACAAGAGCAATTACCTCCCCTGTTTCGTTCAATACATCAGTATATACCTCATGAGATTCCATGCAGTATACCAATCACTGTAAAAAGGTTTATTCCCTAGCCACGTTTTCATGCTTAAAACTCTGTTATGAAATATGCAAGACATAGTCTCAACAGATTCAACAATCTAGGCAGAGATCTACATTTTCTTTTTTGCAATATCCCCACGATCCATTCACACCGAGATGTAACATGTCAAATTAATACAACAAAGCCTGTCGAAATGTGTCTTTTCATCAAGCTATGTAAATGAAGGGTATGTAACTGACGAATATTTATGCTAGTTTAATAATAACATGTTATCTGTTGGATAGATATTTTGGTTTTCGGTCACCACTTCAGGCTTCTTTGACCACTCGACCACTGCAAGAAGCTATTTAAAATGTTTAATATCCAAAGAAACTCCAGCAAATGCACTTTTTTGGCCATCTTCTTTTTCTTAGCATGTTCGATGTGTATTGGCATATCAAACTTGAAAAGAATTCATCAACCTTGGAAATATTTCATATTTGGGGCTAATTTTATCATGGCCCAAGTAAATGCATAAAATATCAAGTTGTTACTCGGCAACTCGCAAAAAGTAAAATCATAATTTTGGTATATATGCAATGTAAACTAGGTATCAAAGGTATCAACTGACAATATACCACCTGCAATATATATGCACGTGTAGTCAAGTTGGAAATCCACCCATTACATGTATTTGCCACTCTGGACAAATTCCATTACAATGGCAACTATTCAATATTCAACATCCAGAAAGAAATTTAAAGTAGCATCAGACAATTCTCCATATCAATGACATATTGGGGTAACATTGGGTTTTGCTCAGAAGGAAAATAATATAGAGAATCAAAGCATTTTTATCCCATCAGCATATATGCCGGATGGGATCATGTCGTTACGCTGTCCGGCTGGCTGGCTGAACGACGTGACCGCTCTAAAAGGTGAACCGTTCCAGCTAGAGTCTTCAAATTTGGTATACTGCATTGTTGGGTGGGAAAGCACAAGCCTATTGAAATTGGGTACATTTAGTTGATTTTTGTGGTTTCCATGGCAACATAACGAAAAATATCCATATAACGACGTGACCGCTCTAAAAGGTGAACCGTTGCAGCTGGAGACTTCAAATTTGGTAAACTGCATTGTTGGGTGGTAGAGCACAAGCCCATTGAAATTGGGCACATTGTTGATTTTTGTGGTTTCCATGGCAACATAACAAAAATATCCATATAACGACGTGACCGCTCTAAAAGGTGAACCGTTGCAGCTTGAGACTTCAAATTTGGTATGCTGCATTGTTGGGTGGTAGAGCACAAGCCTATTGAAATTGGGCGCATTTAGTTGATTTTTGTGGTTTCCATGGCAACATAACGAAAAATATCCACATGGTGACGTGACCGCTCTCAAAGGTGAATCGTTGCAGCTAGAGACTTCCAATTTGGTATACAGCATTGTTGCATGGTAAAGCACAAGCCTATTGAAATTGGGGACATTTTGTTGATTTTTGTGGTTTCCATGGCAACATAACGAAAAATATCCACATTACAACGTGAATGCTCTAAAAGCCGAACCGTTGCAGCTGGAGACTTCAAATTTGGTATACAACATTGTTGCATGGTAAAGCACAAGCCTATTGAAATTGGGGACATTTTGTTGATTTTTGTGGTTTCCATGGCAACATAACAAAAAATATCCACATGATGATGTGAATGTTCTAAAAGCCGAACCGTTGCAGCTAGAGACTTCAAATTTGGTATACATTAACCAACAATACATGTGAACATTTCCGTACACATAATTGAGAGCAACTTTAATGCTCCTCTTATCGCCCCTTTTATATCTAGTTGTCTCTAGCCAACTTTCCATACAAATACACAGGACTGTTTTTCCGCCAACTACTTCTGTTTCCCCTTATTGAATGCCCTTCATCTGTCTATACGGGAGATTTATATTGCTCATGTGAAAGGGATGGCAAGTTCACACTAGGCCGACGGGATCAAGTGTGGCCGTGGCCTCTAGTAAATATATCTTTGTAAGGTGGCCAAATTTGTTACCTCAACTGATCAAAGTAACCCCAGTTTATGGTACCGTATTCATTATAACCATGATACCGGTACAAGTTTTCAATGACAGTGGATCAAAGCAAGAAAATACACAAAGCCTGGGTTTTAAGATGTTTCTATATTCACTCTTTATTGTTGATGTACTGGTAATTACAGGGAAATTGCTGGAGGCAATGGATCTTGTTTGCTTGATATACAAAAGGGGTGGGGGGAATACTTAGGATGAATATGGTACAGAAATTGACAATGGAGATCTTCTGATGAAATATCTCTGATAGTTATTACGCAATTTGAAATGAAATATCTCTGATAGTTAATACGCAATTTACATTCTTCGTTTTAAGGATGTTTCTCATCGAAAGAAATTTATGACAAGTATACCCCAAATTTACATGTATGTATCCCAGGGAAATACAAATTCATTTGAAAACTTAGTAGTTCATCAAACTCATTTTTGAGCTCTTAATGCCACCTAAGGTTTTTTTATTTTTTTTATTTAGTAAAAAATGAGAAAAAAAGTAGGCCACAATATTGCTAATAAAAATGTTGTATCACCCAATGTCAATAAAAGTGCTTTATCCATGTCCACCTGGTCACTATGTATGAAACTGTGCCAACTCAGAGTTTCTTGTAATTCTCACCAGAGAATCACCAGGGAACCATAGATGCCTATATAAAATAATCGAGAATTGATGTTCCCAATGACATACTAGTATCTGTCTTCTCAATTAGTAAAACATATGGGGGGGGGGGGGGTGTTGTTACGGAACTCATTTAACTGCTGAGATTGCCCGATGTGGCCTTCATGTATATATCGAGGGAAATCATTTTGACATTGCTAGGGTGTTCAGTTAGCTGCACAATCAAAGGGAGAATCTTGAAGCGAAGTCATATGATGTACATGCTACGAATACATGCATAATGTTGTGTGCATCAGCCAAGGTGAGGAACGTCTTTAAATTTAAAAGTACATGTATCTATTTCAGTTATAAATTATTGCAAACTACTATCTGATTTATAACTAAGACAAATATAGGATCTACTGGATTACAACCATTGTACTTGTATTCAAAATAAAGTGAAATCTTGTGAAAGTTTCTATCCACATTTTCAAGCAATAGAGATTTATAACTGATATGCAATTGAAGTCTACAATTAAAATCCACAATCAATGTATCATTCAGAAATAATAATTCTGCCCTCTACTCAACTATTAAAGAAAGCAATATCAAATGCTGATTGACTTAACACAGACATGTTTTTTACAGCATTTTTCAGCACTTCTGAAAAACTGTCTACAAAGGATATGTGAAGATGTGCATGACATCATAAATGACCTACACAGCATTCAATTTTATTCTTGAAATAATAAAGAAGCAATTTCATTGCTTCATAAGAATATGGCGAATGATAAAATATGACAGTTTATGAACAATAATGTATTCAATATTTTACTACAAACAAGAAACAATAATACCCAAGTCAATATAAAATTAGAGATTCACTTCCAATATTCACCATAATGGAAAATTTCACCACTGTTGATCAATTCAGGCAGGTAATTATATTAACAAAGTCTGAATAATCATAAGATTTACTGACTATGTCACTGGTATAATGACAGCAGGAGTACCCTTGTTACAAACCCCAGTGGTGCAAGTGTGAAAATTTGCCAGTTACTTGCCGCTGGGTGGTGGTTCTCAACCCCAGTGGTGCAAGTGTGAAAGTTTGCCAGTTACTTGCCACCAGGCGGTGGTTCTCTACCCCAGTGGTGCAAGTGTGGAAGTTTGCCAGTTACTTGCCACCGGGTGGTGGTTCTCTCCGGGTAGTCCGGCTTACTCCACCAACCAAACTGTCTGTCACCATATGAGTGAAATAACCTCGAGTGTGACATTAAACCAAATCCTCCCCCCCCCCCCTATTACAAGTACATGTATTAGCATGGGGTTAGGTGGAGAAAAACCTGTTTTTACTAAATATAAATCAATAATACCAGTGCAACTTGAGCAAATATTCTGCACCTTTCTGATGTGAAAGCTGATGCATACATGTATACCATCACTGTACCAAGGAATGATTTTAGCGATACATGAAAACATGAATATCTCTAAATTCCACAGCTTGTTCAAAAATGGATCCTATCAGTACATGGTTCAATGTTGTTTAGACATTTTGTAGACATAAACAGGTTAGGGGAATCCCGCTCTCTAAAATGGAGGTAAAAAGGGTCGTTTTCGCTCAATAAATCAGTTCACATAATGAATTCAGCAAAATCCTCTCGAGGCACATACAGACATATCTATCCGCATTAAATGGTAGTAAAAATTAAATTGTCATCTATCTAATTTGCATAATAATAGGCCAAACATCCTTCGCGCTGTTTAAACAAATTCATTTTATGACATGGAACAATAGATAAATCAATGCGCCTGAAATTTTGATGCATTGGTTAAGAAGGAATCAAAAGTTACTGAGCAAAAACGAACTTTTTTACCTATATTTTAGAGAGCGGGATCGCCCTAACCTGATAAAAGGCTAGCCACATGATGCAAAGCCCACCTGCAGGATAGATACAATTTCAATTCAACATAAAGGTATATTTTATTTGTTAGAAAGAAAAGAAAATTAGAAATATTGTATCTATGTGGATTTGAGATAAAATAGTCATTTACGGTCTAAAGTCATATCTTCCATCATGGTAGTGTTTAGTGTTGACAGGTGGTAGGACAGTGCTACTGGTACCAAAGGCCTATAACATCCATGGTATGTACAAATGTGTTTAACAAATGCTCAAGATATGAGATGGGTTGAGTGCTGATTGCGTTGAATAAATTAGTGAAAACTAACAAAAATACAGGATGAATACAGTTCAAGGTGTTTTACCCGCAACACAGAAGTCATATGGCAAGGACAATCTCTGTCAACTCTGATATAATATCACATAATATTATATCTGACATCAGGGCTATGTAAATCCCATGCGAGTGTCAAACTACATCTGTTAGCCAATCAGGTGGCTATCTGAGAGAAACAACTTTAAAAAAATAAACACCCCTTGTAATTATGCACATCGGCAAACTGACTAATACAGTAAAACAGTATCCAAATAAGGAATCATACACAGACAAGGTTCTCGGTTCTCCAGGAAGTTCAAAGGATAGAGCTCTCCCACCGCATAGTCACATTTTTGTCAGGAGGCTGGAAAAATCAAGACTGTCTCGCAGAAAGATTGTAAATTTCCGTGAACCATATGCCAATCCAGTCAAATTGAAAAGGCAGTATTGATGTGATTGGCTTATTATGAGATCTCGGAGAATAGCGGCAAACAGCTCACACAAATTTTCCATAGTGTTACCACTAGATGGTATTTCTTGGTCTATCATTGATGGCAAGGACTATTTTTTGGCAACCAGAAAATGAATTAAAATACCAGTACTGGTATGACATTATTACACTCATGAAATGTATAAAAGCAGACTACAATGGATGACAGGAGAATATGATTATATCAGAAGGAAATGAACTATGTAAGTCTGTAACCTTAGACTAGATAGAATGCATTGGTCATCACCTGCCTGCATATAACACATGATGTGATGCAGATGCTCAGTAAAGTTAATGTGTTGTGTTCATGTAGATTCAAACAAAAGTCGAGTGATGCATCACAGGAAATGATCAATGCTGGAATTTAAATACTCAGCCTAAGAAATTTGCATAATTAATCTCACTAATGATTCCCCATGTGACGACTCCGCATCTCGTCTTTTGTGTATTAAGACTATGCAAGAGTCTTGTTTGTTTGTTGTACAGGACAGAGACTGGGCTCAGTAGTGCTGTAAACAGGGTCTGATCCAGGCTGTTTTTGAGCCCGTTATAACGGGTTTGGCGGCCCAAACCACTAAAGGCAGAAATTTTTTTTTTAGCAAATTCCCTCTCTGAATGCGCTGAAACCAATAATAATGTAAGTAATGTTGCTAAATATCATGTTGTCAGGCTGTATTTAGACCATTGTCCCACAGCTTCCATGGGCTTCGAAAGTCTGCATTGCAGCCTATTTCATTATAACTTACCACACACCGTGTATGTGTGCCCAAACTAAACTTTTCCAAGAAAAGGACAAAGTCATGTCATAGTCATGTTCTGTAACAGAATACGTACCATGCATCATTCATATTCTTCTTTTCATTTGACTCTCATCCACAATTTACGTTTTAAATTCCAGCCATGCAGAACAGCCAGTTATTGCAATATCTGTTCGTGACATCTATGTTTGTTATTTCAGACGTTACAACACATACAAATATGACTTCATGTCTGCCATCCTATCTTATAACTATATTTACAGTTTAGTTCACTATACACCATGTACAATATACAGATCAGAACATAAAAGGACTTCCTGTACAATGTTAAATCATCGAGTTTCACAGAAACAGCACAAAAAAGACATTCCAATTAAGGTTTATGATCCATTTCACAGCTAGAAAATCATCAACCCAAATCCATCAGAAAGTCCTTAATATAATCAAGTCTACAAAATTAGACTGACAAACTAAAACTGATACTCTAGCAGGTCCAACTAAACAATCCAGAGTGTGATCTAACAGACTTGTTAATGGAATCAATACACTGTCATGATGACTGATGCATTTAACCAACCAAAATACTGGATTTTCTTCTCATTAGAACCAGCATCAGTTATCACAAAATTTGGCTTTTCCCAAACAAATTCGCTAAAAGAATCCACCTTGATTAAAAGTGAAAGTTGATCAATCCTCCATCAACGCTGCTGTCCCAGTCGACCAAATACACCTTTGCCTTTTGAGCCTTTTCCCGTGATGCGGACTTTCTCTGCTGCCGTTGAAGTTACCTCCTCTGTTGACGTCACTTCTCCCTGCCCTCCCAGTCTGACTTTAACAGACACATTTCCTACAATGAGTAATAAGATGATATCCAATGAAATTGGGTGCATGCTGCACTAATACAAGCTTACATGTTTAAACTACAGTATTGAACATCAAGGGGTTGATACTGCTACTATACCAAACCAGAGGACCGAGGATCCAGAGGCAGTCGCTAATGAGGTGGCTATATTAACACTATATCTAAGTGATTGCAAGAAGTTCTTCCGTTTACTATTGTTGTACTCTTGCATATCGCTCCAATTCTCTGAAAAGAGCCAAATTTCACATGTACAGTGATGGATTGTGAAACTTGGTATACATGTATAACAATGTGTTTCAGTTGGAGATACCAGATGGAGAGGGAAAAAAAAATCTGTATTTATCGCTAATTACATGTGCAATGCATTCTTATGGTCTCCATCATGACTGTGGTGTACAATTCAGGTACAGTACAAGGCAGAAATAACTTGCTCATAAACGCGAATGAAAAAAATCATTTTCGCGACTATAATTTATTAATCGCAGCCTGAAAACTCGCCTAAATCGCGCAAAAACAAAAGCATAATCTCGACTGAAACGCGTCGACGGTACGCCGTAACTGCATGACGCGATCAGAACAAGTCGCGTGTTGTAAATAAACGAGTTCCTTTGCTACTTGCCGATAGTCTCGTTTGTCAGCCTTGTATGCTCAGATGAATGCATGCGGGAGGATTTTGTTATGGACCGTGTTTTTTGAAGCAATATATTTGCATGTAGCTTGATTGATACCCCGCTAAATATATATATTTTCAGAAAGCCCACACTTTAATTAATCTGTCCTAGAAAATATCTGCCCTTTTGTGTCTAAAACAAGCGTTCTGAGAACCCCAACATCTCGCCTTGCGGGGTCATCCGCCAAAGGTGCAGCAGTATTGAAAGCATACATGTAGAGCAAACAATAAGGTCTGGAATAAGTGATGCGGTACAGACAATAATGTCTGGAATAGATTATCTGGTACAGACAATAACATCAGTCCCATGTGGGATTACTGGCAAAAGTTAATCCCATGTAGGATGGATAGGTCAGTGCAGTCGGATTACTGGTACGGCATTCCAGTGTGAGATTACTGCTGGGTGGACCAGTCCCATGTTATTACTGATGGATAGTCCTCTGTGGGATTACTGCTGGATAGTCCAGTCCCAAGTGGGATTACTACCATCACCATCATGGTATGGATGGTAGTGATGGTATGGATGGTAGTGATGGTATGGATGGTAGTGATGGTATGGATGGTATGGATGGTAGTGATGGTATGGATGGTAGTGATGGTAGGAATGGTAGTTATGGTATGGATGGTAGTGATGGTATGGATGGTAGTGATGGTATGGATGGTAGTGATGGTATGGATGGTAGTGATGGTATGGATGGTAGTGATGGTATGGATAGTAGTGATGGTAGAAATGGTAATGATGGTATGGATGGTAGTGATGGAATGGATGGTAGTGATGGTAGGAATGGTAGTGATGGTATGGATGGTAGTGATGGTATGGATGGTAGTGATGGTATGGATAGTAGTGATGGTATGGATAGTAGTGATGGTAGAAATAGTAGTGATGGTATGGATGGTAGTGATGGAATGGATGGTAGTGATGGTAGGAATGGTAGTGATGGTATGGATGGTAGTGATGGTATGGATGGTAGTGATGGTATGGATGGGTGTAAATAGTAAGGAATAGTATGAATGATAAGAATAAGCTAGCCAATGAAGTATAGATAGTAATAGTATAGATAGCTAGTAGAAAAATGGGAATAGTATGGATGGTAGTGATGGTATGGATGGTAGTGATGGTAGGAATGGTAGCGATGCTATGGATGGTAGTGATGGTATGGATGGTAGTGATGGTATGGATGGTAGTGATGGTATGGATGGTAGTGATGGTAGGAATGGTAGTTATGGTAGGAATGGTAGTGATGGTATGGATGGTAGTGATGGTATGGATGGTAGTGATGGTAGGAATGGTATGGATGGTAGTGATGGTAGGAATGGTAGTGATGGTATGGATGGTAGTGATGGGATGGATGGTAGTGATGGTAGAATGGTAGTGATGGGATTGTAGTGATGGCAGGATGACATGGATGGTTGGATGTAAGTGATAGCAGTGATGGTAGGATGGTATGGATGGTAATGATAGTAGGGATCCGATGGTAGTGATGGCAGGGATGACATGGATGGTAGGATG
>JAVTVY010029239.1:0-12637 GCA_036873755.1 Hanleya hanleyi
TTAATAGGCATGAATTGAAACATGTTTAAGATTTGGGAATCAAATATCATGACTAAAATTTTGAAATCTCCGACAAGAGCAAAATATTTTAGCGACGTACGTCCGAAGACACTAAACACGTGGCTGACGGTAAAACAAACCGTGTGAGATCCAAGCGAGTCCAACATTTGCCCCGACAAAATTTAGAAACACCCGAGATAGAGATGTCAGACAAAACTATCCCAGAATATTATTTATTTAATCGCAACAGAACCATTGACAAAAATGACATAGGCGAGATAACCTGCGGCGAGGTAGCATTCTTTTGTCCGAAGGAGACAATGGATCGCTCAGGAAACCGACCCGAAACTGGAGGCCTCTGTTGGCCTGAACAATGGAACCGGTTGTACAGGGACTCGAGATAAAGGAATAGCGGTGGAGGTCAGACTGTCTAGAAATAGAATATTATCTCCTGCAGGAACAGGCCACTGGGAGGAAATATTTACAGACGTCGAAGAAAAACCGGACTTTGAATCTAAGAGTACAAATTCTAAATTCCGATACCACCGAGATCCTCGATGGATTTCAAGTCATACACAAGCGTAAATTCCCAAAACCCGACTATCGCTCCGATAGAGCGAGATCGTCAGAGGCACGCAATAAATGAGCACGTCGGACCTGGGCAAAATTCCTCCACACGTGGCTTTGCGAAATACACAAATCTTTACAAGTAAAACAAACCGTGTGGGAGTCCAAACGGGACAAACTTGCTCACACGTACGACAAGAATTAGAATTCGGAACAGAAACCTCAGACATAACCAATGTAAGAAGAATTTCCGAAAAGAAAAACACAAGACAATCTTGATAAAGGATATAATCCGGCGGTTACAACAACACAGGCTGTATTGAATTAACACTTCCTTGATGTGCACTGGTCGAGTACAAACAGGAGAAAGAGGATAGGAATGATTTGAGCAGAGCCTTTTATAGTAACTCCACTGGGATGAGTGGGAGAGCTCTCCTAGGGGCGGACAACTCTCCTCTCGGGGAGATAACTTTTAGTTTTAACTTCCGTTTTTACGGTTTGAATTCATCTTCCTGACGGAGATTAATGCATTAATTAAAGCAGGTTTACGATTTGGGAATCAAATAATCCTGTATACCAAATTTGAAGTCTCGGGAAGGAACGGTTTGGCTTCTAGACCGGTCACAAGAATTGTTGATGAAGCTTCAGTGACATTGCCATGGAAACCACAAAATTCATCACAAATTACCCAAATTCGATAGGCTTGTGGCTGACCACCCAACAATCCTGTATACCAAATTTGAAGTCTCTAGAAGCAACGGTTTGGCTTCTAGGCCGGTCACAAGAATTGTTGACAACTGACGACCAGACAACTGTACGACCGAACGATCTGACGTACATGCCGACGACAAGACCCCGCAGCCTAATAGGCTGAGGGGTAACAAATCGAACGCTCTTACTACTACAGTGAAACATCAACAGCTTTACAAACAAATAAGTTATCAATAGTTAATTTGTGCTGTTACTGGTTCCTAACTTCCAGAATGCTTTTCAAAGAAGTCGTTAGTAGCGTCACATGAAGTTGGCCAAAACGCTAACTTATTGAGACATTTCACCAAAACTATGACTTATTCAACAACATGATATAAAAAATTGCCGACTTTCCAAATAATTGGATTATTCTAGGAATAGACATCCATCTTCGAAGTATTTTGTATCAAGGACCCAATACAGTGTACAGAATATGGATAGTCATGTATCCGAGTATATTCAGAAAAATCCAACAACTTACTACATCTCCTTCAAACTGGTTAACACATTGAACTTCTTCTTTGCTTTTCGTCTGAATTTTTTCACTTCTGCATATTCGTCTTGCTCTGGTCTGAAAATAAAAGCATATATTAATTAAACATAATTTTCCACAATTTTAGTCAAGTCAAATCTCTGAGAGGCAATGGTTGTACCCATCTCAAAGTTAGTCAAGGCAAATCTCTGAGAGGCAATGGTTGTACCCATCTCAAAGTTAGTCAAGGCAAATCTCTGAGAGGCAAGGTTGTACCCATCTCAAAAGTTAGTCAAGGCAAATCTCTGAGAGGCAAGGTTGTACCCATCTCAAAGTTAGTCAAGGCAAATCTCTGAGAGGCAAGGTTGTACCCATCTCAAAGTTAGTCAAGGCAAATCTCTGAGAGGCAAGGTTGTACCCATCTCAAAGTTAGTCAAGGCAAATCTCTGAGAGGCAAGGTTGTACCCATCTCAAAGTTAGTCAAGGCAAATCTCTGAGAGGCAAGGTTGTACCCATCTCAAAGTTAGTCAAGGCAAATCTCTGAGAGGCAAGGTTGTACCCCATCTCAAAGTTAGTCAAGGCAAATCTCTGAGAGGCAAGGTTGTATCTCAGGGTTAGTCAGGCAATCTCTGAGAGGAGTTTGTACCCATATCAAAGTTAGTCAAGGCATATCTCTGAAGAGGTTGTACCCATCTCAAAGTTAGTCAAGGCATATCTCTGAGAGGCAAGGTTGTACCCATATCAAAGTTAGTCAGGCAAATCTCTGAGAGGCAAGGTTGTACCCATATCAAGTTAGTCAAGACAAATCTCTGAGAGGCAAGGTTGTACCCATCTCAAAGTTAGTCAAGGCAAATCTCTGAGAGGCAAGGTTGTACCCATCTCAAAGTTAGTCAAGGCAAATCTCTGAGAGGCAAGGTTGTACCCATCTCAAAGTTAGTCAAGGCAAATCTCTGAGAGGCAAGGTTGTACCCATCTCAAAGTTAGTCAAGGCAAATCTCTGAGAGGCAAGGTTGTACCCATCTCAAAGTTAGTCAAGGCAAATCTCTGAGAGGCAAGGTTGTACCCATCTCAAAGTTAGTGAAGGCAAATCTCCGAGAGGCAAGGTTGTACACATCTCAAAGTTTCACTACTAAGGTAAATCCTCTAATACTACAATCACACTGTTAAATTTCAATCTCCCCCCAATTTTGTCAGACAAAATTTGGTTGTTCTTACAAATTTGATCACCCTCTAAAATCATTCAAATAATAAAGAAATGATGGGTTATATGCATGATTATGAACAAGTTTGTCAAGTTCATGTTCAAATAAATTTTGATTTTATGGAGGGGAATTTCATTTCCTGTGATTCAGTTATTAGAAAATCGTATTAATTAGAACTTCAAACACATTTTGTTTAGCACAAATAAAACTCGCATTTAAAAACTATTTGGTGTTCTATAGTAATTTTTCAATACAGTTTCTAATCAGGCCATCCTGGCCTATCATAGCTATTTAAGATGTTAAGTCTGTGCCTACCCTGTGATTTTGTATGGTTATGACATTAAGGTGGCTCCCTGGTTTAGATGCAAAGTCATGTCATTTTTCTCATATTTTTTGTATAGCTCAGGAAGTCTATCCTATATCAGAAAATGATATAAAAATTGGGGCATAGCGTATTACTTTTTTCTAATTTTCAGCTTGTATAACGTGTACCTGTGGCAAATTGGTACAATGTGATTACTATGTAAAACACACAGTACTTGAGATATAATTGTTTTCAGAATATTCAAAAGTCATGTCAATTTTCAAATTTTTTTACTATGTATTCCTTGAAGTATGTAGTTTTTTAATAACTCAAATATAAGGTAGGTCGCCATGCAAAAAAGGGCATGAATAGGGTTCCGAATCTATTTACTCCCATATTTTTTCCCGCCATTTTGCATGAAGTCGCAACAATGCAACGTCATGACGTCGACAAATGCCATGCCAACAAAGAGTTTGCCATTCGACGTCATGACGTCACAAGGGATGCTTAGTAAACGCAGCATGTCACAGTATCTCATTCTATCCATTCGCGCACAAGAGTACGATTACAAGGGAGGTAATTGCTATGCGCAAAAAGCTGCGCAGAACAGCCATTCTTGTAACCAGGGAGCCACCTTAACTGTATGGTCGATGGTGAAATATGACATTGCACAAGTCATTGCAAGGGGAATAACTCATAATGTCATTCGTGTCATTAGCCACCTTTAGGATGAACCAGAGAGTGAATGCATTGCTGAAATGTTAAGCATGGAAACTAAATTCTGTGAACTTGATCAATCAATCAATATGGAAGAATTCCAAAGGATGATTTCATGAATTCTCACCTATACTGACAAAATTTCTTCACAGAACACCAAGCATTGAGTTCTTTGTCTCGAGCAGACAAAATCTGGAAAACAGAAGAATTCATATGGTATTTAAAGAATATTACATGTATCATGTGATTAGAAATTACACCAGCAAACAATTTCTACTTGAATAAATCTCAAGAATGTCCAAACATATTTATCAAACTAGAATTTCAAACTGTTACAAAGCTGTTTGTACCGGAAAAATATATTATCTTGGATGATCATCACTTTTAATGTCTTATTAATACTAACGTATTATCATATCACATGAAGCAAAAAATGCCATTGTGCAAACAATCAAGAGTTGTACTTTGATCATGTTTTTAGGACTGGAGGTTAAATCCCTCTCCTCTCACACCCTTACAATGTCTTGGATGATCATCACTTTTAATATCTTATTAATACTAACTTATTATCATATTACCACATGAAGCAAAAAATGCCATTGTGCAAATAATCAGGAGTTGTACTTTGATCATGTTTTTAGGACTTAAATCTCTCTCTCCTCTCACATCCTTACATTGTCTTACCTCGTCTGTACTCAGACCATATCTGTTGGGAACCACCTTCCGGTACTTGAAACGACAGGGGAGATCACCCACTATATCCTCGTAATCCAGCTTGTAATACTCCTCAAAATACTCCTCAAATGACTTCTCTTCTGTGGCAGACATCGTAAAAATATACAAACGATTTGCTTGAACATGATACTAACCACAAACAACACAAATTGGAATAATGATCTAGGAGGATACTGTGAATTCTGAACACATCATACAAACAAGGATTTCTAAGGACACTTTGAACACTGAAATGAGACGTTTAGTAACCAACAAGAAGTACACTGAATATTAAGTAAAAAATACCAGACAAATGAAACAGACTGAGTTTCTGTAATACAAAGTCAGGATACATTCCTTAATGAAATATTCTCATGAAATTTAATCTCAGAGGTTGAGTTTTTGAGCTGCAATGAATATGTTTGGATTTGATCATTGAACAATGCTTTGAATACTGAAAAATACTGATTTTAACCATTCTTCGAAAACTGTAGTCTTTATTCCCCAGATCTGCATGCTTCTCAGGCATCAACCTAATTCTCAGCTTTCTCATCAATAATGACAAGAAAACCACAAACCCTCCAAACTGTGGGACATCACTTTTTACTTGTAAGAAATCTTCATCATCTCTCTCATGCCACTCTTGAATGGAAGAGTGGTCAAACTTACTTGGGTCAAAGACTGGTTTAGGGTTGTACAAACTTACTTGGGTCAAAGGCTGGTTTAGGGGTGGACAAACTTACTTGGGTCAAAGACTGATTTACGATTGGTCAAACTTACTTGGGTCAAAAACTGGTTTAGGGTTGGTCAAACTTACTTGGGTCAAAGACTGGTTTAGGGTTGGTTAAACTTACTTGAGTCAAAGACTGGTTTAGGGTTGGTCAGACTTACTTGGATCAAAGACTGGTTTAGGGTTGGTTAAACTTACTTGGGTCAAAGACTGGTTTAGGGTTGTTCAAACTTAATTGGGTCAAAGACTGGTTTAGGGTTGATCAAACTTAATTGGGTCAAAGACTGGTTTAGGGTTGGTCAAATTTACTTGGGTCAAAGACTGGTTTAGGGTTGTTCAAACTTAATTGGGTCAAAGACTGGTTTAGGGTTGATCAAACTTAATTGGGTCAAAGACTGGTTTAGGGGTGGTCAAATTTACTTGGGTCAAAGACTGGTTTAGGGTTGACTCAACTTACTTGGGTTAAAGACTGGTTTAGGGTTGGTCAAATTTACTCGCACTTGAATCAAAGACTGGCTTAACCCTTTCACCGATTAAACCCGGTGTACGGGGATAACGAGAGTGCCACCCGTACGACCATCCCCGGTTGACCGGGTTAGCTTTAAACCTGTTGGCCATCACGATGGGTACAGCACTTTTATTTTTTTGCATTCGTTTTAACGGAAACCTATCAAACACTGTATACTTCTGGAAAGTCAAAACCTTGATCAATTTGATTCTCGAAATTGTTTGTTTGTTCCGCAAAAGAAATAAAGCAAAATTAGATGTTGAACGAAAAAAATCGGAGCGAAAAATGCGTTTTTTTCCACATACCGTGTGACGGGCCTCTCGGCAGCAAGCCGCAGAAATGAAAAAAATCATCGAAAACCTCATCCTAACTCCTGTATTTTTGATGTTACACGACTGGTAAAGCGTGGTGAATATTCCCCAGACGATTAAAACTGCCAACGACAACCGGCAAAGTTTATTTCCATATTTTTACGAGTCTTGATCCACAAAGTTTGACAACCAACTTTCTATTTCGCCCAAGATGGTTGCCGTCTTCGGACGACGAGCCAATCGGTATGCGTAATTTCGCCCACGTGACCTCCATCCGCCAACAGATAAGAAGCGCGTAGACAGTGGCTGGAAAAATGGAATTACATCATTTTCAATCCAATCGTATCCTCCGTTTTATTTTTGCCATCCGTCCCAGGTCATGTGATGTACAGAAAGGGGAAAGCCCACACTTTCCAATGAGAGGTCAAACATTGCAAATGGCCGAGTACAACTCAAGATAAACACTGTCAAATGCGATCGAAAAATTAAACATTTATAATCAATGTTTCTATTTGTTACTAAGTCAAACCTGCTTGAATTAAATGCCTTTTATCTCCGATTAAATGCACAATCAAACGTAGAAAAACGGAAGTTAAAAGAAAAAATCAACTCCCCTAGAAGTTGTCTGCCCCTAGGAGAGCTCTCCTACCCAATCCAGCGTGGTTACTATAAAGGTCATTGTAAGCCTTATTCCAATCCTCTTTCTCAAACCGAGACCAGTAGTGTACAAGGCCGCGGTACGAGGGGAAGGAAGGGAGGGCACATTAAATTCAAGCAGGTTTGACTTAGTAACAAATAGAAACATTGATTATAAATGTTTAATATTTGCTTCCTAAGTCTTAAACCTGCTTGAATTAAATGCCTCAGTACCAACATATGGAGGTGGGAACCTCGGTCTTGAAGTAGTTCCAAAAGTAGGCTAAGTAACCGCTGGAATGTCACAGAAAAACATGGTATGTATTAGCATGAAGCAATCAATCAACAATTTTAAACCTGGTCAAGGACGAAAAGGTTAAAATGTGAATAAGATACAGTTGTACTTATCTTGATTGCTACATCCATGTAGCTGTGCTTGTGGTGTGAAATTAATTTCAACCGAGAAGAGGGACCCCCGCCACAAAGGAAAAAGTAGGGTCTACTCGGGAAGCCATCTATACCAAGAAGAGGGACCCCCGCTACGAAAGATTAAGGGGTCTACTTGGTAAGGCTTTCTGTATGCAAAATCTTGGCTGTTCCTAAGTCCGGGTGAAGCAAATAAACAGGCCGTGCCTAGAGGTCGCCAAGCCACACCACTCTCAGTCCACAAACGTCTACGTCCAACTTGCTTCTTGGGAGTTGATCGTAGATGACGCAGCTGAGATCATGAGAAGGAAGTCAGATTCAACCTGTAAGACACAATCAAAACCGCAATTAAGGTAAAGATCACACTCACCATGGAGTCAGGCATCTTAGAGTAATGATTTAGTGTCCGACATCTCTTAGAGGATCCAAGGTCGTCCATCGGACTTATTTCTTCCTTCAATATGTGATCAATCAAATGTGGACCAATAGTATGAATGAGATGAGATGATACAGCAATTTGCAGATTTGCTGCGATGATACAAAATGCCGCCCCCCCCCCTTTTTTTAAAAATTTAGTTGACCACGTGCTGGGCATCTATACGCGGCCCAAGCGTGGTCATCCTATCTGACTGGACTGATATCTCTCAGATAGAAATTGGTGAACGTGGAGTTCGCCGTCCAGACAAGACTGGACAATGTCAAGGAGGGGCAGGTTCTTCCATAAATCTCAACAAAAGAAAACCTGGCCGGAAAAGCCGAGGGTAATATGGAGTAGTAATAGAAGATACTAATCTAACTTATCTTTTGAGTGTCTTCCCTTAAAAGGGTAAATCATGGATATGATACAGAATATACTTATTCTTGAGTGCCTCCATCCATGTAGCTGTGCTCGTGGTGTGATATGTAAACTCTACCAAGATGTCAGGATCCTCTACCACTCGGGTTGTTAGGTCTTCTTGGTCTTAGAGAGCGCCAAGCCACGCCATTCTCAATCCACCAATGACTTACGTCCAACTTGTCTTGTGAGATGAGCGTAGGATACACAGCTGAGATCATCCAGAAGAAAGTCAGTTTCAAGCTGAAAGACACAAGCAAAACCGTAGTTAAGGCAAAGATTAAAACTCTCAAAGTGTCAGACCACTTAGATTGATGATTAGAGAGTCCATGGTCGTCTATCCGACTTATTCCTGCCTTCAAAGACGATCATGATGAAGTTTTAAAATTGAAACATACTTGAGACAATTGTTGGCTTGGAGAACCCGGGAATCGATTCCGGTACCTCTCGCCTGCAAAGCGAGCGCTCTACCATTTGAGCTAGCTTCCCTGGAGCAAGATGGCTGCCTTGCTGCAATGGTGACAAATTCTGCCCCCCCCCCCGTCTCTTCTTGAAAGAACTAACCACGTGCTAGGTAGCCCTTAGTGGCCTAAGCGTGGTCACACTATCTGACTGCACTGACATATCACACAGATAGAAATTTGTGAACGTGGAATTTGCAGTCCAGATACAAGAACTGGACAATATCATGAAGGGACAAGTTCCCCCATACAGACCATGTGTAGCGATGGTACGAAACACATAGAAGTGGAAACCAGTAGTGGGGGCGTCAATAGTACATCTACCTTCTGGCAATTGATAAGACTATTTTATGGTCTTCTACAACTACGCGGCTTTTTTAAATATCAAGCCTTGCTGACCGGCGAAGGGATATGATAACCGTGGCCGACGAAATCGGTACGAGTAAGATAGTGACGGAAGGCACAAACAGGATCTGGCAGAAGATCGACCCCGAGGCCATGTACAAAGTCTGACAACGCAGGAATGGAGTACGACGTTGAGCGCACGGACCTGAACGAACAGACTCATTTTGGCAATAAATTCAGGAATGGGCCGAAAAGAATGCAAGACCAATCCGCTGTCCAGGTCATAGAAGATCTTTCAAGAGCATAAAGATGAGACACTCTGGACGTCAAAGCAAACGCCACCACAAAGGCCGTGTCATAAGACACAGCTTTATAGACGCGGACTCTAAGGGTTCACAAGATGGTAAATCAGGTCACACAGAACCCCACCGCTATCCTATTTCGGTAACAGTTGGCGAGTACAACGCGACTGTAATGCGAAGGCGCGAATAAGCGCAGAGATATAATCGTTAAGGCTCAAGTCGGTACCAAAGGTAAGACGTAACACGCTAGCCAGAGCAGATCGATAGCCCTCCATGGTGCTAAAATGAAACTCCCTATCCTGGTGAAGGTGAAGAAGGAAGTCAATGCGAGGGAAATAGAATCGGGGACGGTATCACGTCCTCGGCACCAGGACCAATATAGGAACGTAGCAAGTAAGGTCCTACATATAATAAACAACCTTAAGGTTGATGACAGAACCATAAAGTCAAAGACTAACCATTGGTGTAATGGTCTATACAGGAATAAAGTACTTGATGGAGAAAGCCGGAAAAACTGTCCAAGTACACCACGAAAACATTGTGTTGTTTAAGCACAATCCTAAGGTAAATGGATCTCAACACAATGTTTGTGTGTTAAAGTCAACATGGTTCATTGTTAAAACAACACTGTGCTGAATTCAATTAAAGGTGACTAGTCCGTCATTCACATTCCCACCGTCGTCCTCAGAGAATATCCACGTCCATAATCCAAAGACCTATTCCATATAACAGTATTTGACCAAATACTGCTGATTGTAATACAATTTTGATATTCTGAACTCCAGACAGGAAACAACAAGGTCTGGACAGGACTCTCTTCGTAGAGTAACGACGAACCTAAGTAAATCACAATGTGAAAAACCAGAGAAGAATTGATACAAGTGGAAAGATGACGCCAAACGAACGGACTTTCCCTCCCGCCGATGACCGACGATGAAGAATCAAAGGGGTGCCGATGAATGGATATAAAATATGCATCTCGCAACTGAAGAAATGACGTGACAAACGGCGTTACGGCGTACCGGAAACGTCTAACCGATGTAATAGAATGACGCACAGGTGTATGAGAGACACATGACGGCGTAATGAACCTGCCGTCAAAGGTGTAATAGGAAAGCGTAATGTGAAAAATGCGAGAAACGTTGTATATGATAAACAACGTAGTGATTTCCCAATTCACAACAACTTAATGTATATACATGCTCAAACTGGAGCAGGATACAAACTTATAAAAGTACACGACGTAACCGAAGGGCATTGCAAACAGTAACCCCGAAGTCGAATGTAATAAATTTTCCTTCTCTTTAAACGCAGTAGAGATGAACATATTAAATGTTTGTAGCGTTAATCACCAAATGTAAGCTCAATGAGATAAATGGGATTATGGATCTTTGTGTCAGTGAACATGAAATAATGTGTCAATGAATATGGTTACATTATGACCTCTCCCGATGTAATTTGTCTCCTGTACATGAAATTCAGTACTGGAGTTTTATATGGAGAGAATATTAAACATTTACAAGAATGTTACTATCAATAACCAAAAAGTCACACAATCGACATCCAGAACAAAGATTTTTCCAGGAAACCAAAACAAATCCTTAAAGGATTTTTAAATTCCCGAAGAGAGGAAAAACATTTAAGGTCTCTCGCCGGCAGGAGGTTATTCAAAAATTTTGAATTTGAAATGACCTAACACGAACAAATTTGTCGAGAAGCGGAAGAACAGTAAGAACATTACTAAAGAGCAGTTTGATGCTCTAGTAGACTGTACTAGTAATACAAACTTGGTAGAAAGAAACCATAGAAGACTTCACGACTTACGTGTCCTCAGGCTTAAACCTTGGCCGGACCAATAGATTCCCACTCACGCTAGTTAAATTTTAAATTTTCTCATAGGGAAGAAATTAAAATTAGTGCATAAGTCCATCTGAATTATAAGCGTAACACAGTATACAGATGGAACAGCTTGGTGAGAAACAAAACAAATCACATGTATAAAACAAAATTGTGTATCAAAGCATAGCACAGAATCACAATAAACAGTGGGTAATAGAATTACTTACTCACGATAACCAACACGTGATCCCTTTGTTGATCGACACACCCTTCATCACATAAAGAGATCAGCAAAGACGCTCATTAAAATGCAATAAACAGTCGTAGCATTGAAGTCCCGTAACATCCATTTATGCTATTATTATAACATCGTTTACATAGGGTTGAGATGTGGTTACGTACACAAAAACAACAAACACGTAAACATGAGAGGCAGAATAAAACCTCCGTAAGATCTCTCTTGAAGACAGGATATCAAAATCACATAATAATACTTGATATAACAAGCGATTACCTTCTTGGTATGCCACAGAATTGAATGGATGCAGGAGAGAACAATCAAAGTCCGAACAAAACATACAACAACAACATGAAACCTTGAAGGACTGCTTATAAAGACTCGGATTTCCCCGGCGGAGAAAACCGAACCTCCCGCGTCAAACGAGGATAGTTCTCACAATCCTGGTAATTTATACAACAATTCAGTGGATAAAATCATGAAACAACGAAACAAAAAACTTGTTCGTTTAAAGTACAACACAATAGGCTCCATACTGACCGAAGAAAAACGGAATGTTGGAAGCTAATAAAAGCCTACCTCAAACACACCGGGTCGTAACTCAAAGTTTGTGTGAAGACGTAATATGGACTACACACTGGCCTAATGCAGGACTGTGTTATTTGTTAAACATGAGATTTCATAAAGACTTTTAGAAGAACATCGTCAGACGATCATTTCAAGAGAATTTAAAATCTCCGCCCCAAGTATTTAGCGACGTACGTCCAAAGACACTAAACACGTGGCCGACTCAAAATCCAACATTCGCCCCCAAATAGATCGGGCACGGAATTAAATAAACTATGTCCACGTTGTTTATTAGCTTTCTCTTTTTGGAAGAGATATGTGGTACCGATAGACAGGTGAAATAATCTGGTAAAGAATTCTTTTGTCTGAAGGAGACAATGGAATGGCCAGGGCAAGACCGACCTGGTCTTTGTTGAGCGTAACAAAGGAAACGGGTTTTGGATCAACCTAGACAATGAAACTCCGGACCGGGTCAAACTGTCTAGCAACCTAGAATTATCTTCGTGTATGATAGTATGGAATACATACCGACGTGAGAGAAACTGGGTCTTGACCAGCTCGGTCAAGATCCTAATAACACTTCACACATTGACCAAAGAAATTTCTAAGACCCGTCTGTCGATCTCCGAAATAGACGGTCCTCCAAGCATATAAAAGCAAAGCACGACGGCCCTGGGCATAAATCTTCCAAGCCGTCGGAACCCATAATACAT
>JAVTVY010029240.1:0-12077 GCA_036873755.1 Hanleya hanleyi
ATACAGTGGGTCAATCCGACATACAGAAGAACACTGAAAGAGTGAAACATTACAGATGGTTTGCCTTATCTAATTCGAGTTTCAAAGTTTCGACTGAAAGCCGCTTACATACATAGCACATGCAATGCGCCACTGTTTGGAAGGATGTGTGATGGTTACCCGAGAATAAATCCTTCGGGTGTGACGGTAGCCAACGTGATTTTCATTTGAAAGTGAAACGGCTGAAAGTGATTGTTATGTACTGATCAATCAGTTTATTGCTCTGACTTCGTACAAAGTATGAAGCACATATGCATGTTAATTAACAATGTCATGGCGGCTAACCTGACACTGTTCATTCAATTGTGAGGGTCTCTAACCCCCCCACTCAATAATGGTATATAGCTTATATATATGTTGTTTTGCGGTTTGCATAACAGTGCGTTAAAATGGTATATATTATTGAATCGAATATAATATTCTGGGATCAGTTTTGCTCTTAAATGAGCTAGACATTTACATTCAACTATAAAATGATATTCATCCCCACCTTTTCCATGATTACACAGAGACATAACCTCATTTCCCTGGGTATATTTGTTCATATCTACGGGTTTCGATAGGCAAATTATGGTTAGACAATCTAAACCTAGTCATATTTACCCTCTTACATAAAGACAATTCGCCAAGGTATGATTCGAAGCTAAAATCCGTTTTAAATACTCTACATAAAACACAGTTTGTACTATGATTTATAGTAGATGACCATTACTGTCTGTACTGATCACATTGTCTAAGGTTCACGGCATTAACAACCCATCTAGAGGATATTCTATTTTGATCGTGCCACGTATCTGACATACCACAAGTATCCAATATGTGCTTTATTCGTAGAATCCACGGCGATGAATATATTCCGTTGTCTTGCAAACTTAGCATTACTTGATACATCCTTGAACTCAATTTGGTTTCCTTACCCCTCTACCAATTTACAACAAAACTTTATCATCCTGGTGTTCATCTTTATTTTAATTGGGTACCTGCTCAATTCACCGTAGACCATCGCAGACATAGTGGATACTTTAAGACCTAAAACATGCTTACAAACAGATATATGTATTTTCTTGATCAAGTCAGTATTACTAGTTCCCCACAGTTATATAGAAGTATAGGAAATACGAGAATGTCAAACAACTGTAAGTGCAATTCTATTGGTAGTTTCTGTCTCCTTTTAGAGAATACTTTGCCTTGCGGCCTTGATCTGCCATATATGCTACCCATGTATTAAAACTCCCTTTATATGCAATTTCTATACCCAAGTATTTAAAATGATCAATAGTTTCAAGCTGTTTTCCGGAATATGTGAAATTTGGAATTCTTTGTTCTTTGTTTACTAACAACAACCTTTGTTTTCGGTACATTCAGTGTTAACATCCATTGTTCGCAGCATAACTGAAGACCACCAAGAGCTCGTTGGAGACTCTCTTTTGTTTCAGAAAAAATGACCATATCGTCTCCATACAAAAGCAACATAACTTTGAAAACATCCCATTCGACACCATCATTATATCCCTGGGTAGTTAGGACCTTTTCAAAATCATTCACAAATAGTGAAAACATTAGAGGAGATATATTTTCTCCCTGCCTTAAACCTCGTGTATTACTGAAAAACTCAGACATATTTTCATTCACTTTAACGCCAGACTTCGTACATGTTTGTATAAGTGTAAATATTTTGCCATTTATACCAAGTTGCAATAACTTTTCCCACGGTGCGACTCTCCAAATCGAATCTAATGCCTTTTCGTAATTGAAGAAAATACAATAAAGCTTTGATTTCCTGAATAAAAAACAGTTCGACTAAGCATTCCAATAGGAAAATATGGTCCGACACACAACAACCTTACGGAATCCAGCCTGGTGTTCAGACAATAGGTTATATTCTTCAACATAGTCACCCAGTCTCTTATTTAACAGCCCTGTGAATACTTTAACGAGGCGGCTAAGCAGTGTGATACCTCTGTAGTTTCCTGGATCAGTTGAGTCCCCCCTTTTCTTGAAGATTGGCACAATTATGCCGCTTGACCAGCAGCTAGGTATCTTCCCTTTATCTAGCACTTTATTAATCAATACCAGAAACAATGTTTTAAATTTTTCAAACGTACAACTGATATACTGATTTAGAATGCGGTCTATAAAAAGCGATTTCCCATTTTTAGGTTCTTTATGACTTCCCGGATTTCTGTTTCTGTTATTGAAGCATTTTTTTTATCATTTACTGGAATTACGGTGTCAGGACACCGTACATCACCGTACACCGTAAAAATGCTAAAGTTTCATATCATGGGAAATGGTGATGGCCAGTTGCTCTAAACTGGTTTTATTCAAGTTTTTGAGACGTTTTAGATATATTTTCCAGAGGGATTGCTCTGTATATATAAAATATGACTCGTTAAACCAAAACAATTTGTGTGTGATTGTTATCACAATGCTTAGTGTTACAATCGATTGAAATATCATTCTGTTTTGAGGTGTCATATTTCATAAAAATTAAAAATTGTGCAAATACTCCGAGTGTATTCTACCAGTAACGTTATGTGGGCAAGCAAAAAATGCATTGAGGCAGACGTCGTCGTAGTCCAGTTGTTGGGCTGCTCGCTTTCAAAAGCAGTGTGGTGACCAGTTTGTTGAGCTGTTCGTTCGAGTCACATTTTGAATAAAAAATTTCGTCTTTTTTTCAATTGATTTGCCTAATATATATATTATATTATAATACATATTCGCATATTAGTTAACTGAAAGAAGATTGAGAATTCATGATAGATACATTGAGGAATAACTAATCGTTATTCTTATTTGAAAATGGGGGGGAAATGGAATTTGCACAGAAACGAATAATCTGTATGACGGGCCTACAAAACAATGACACTCAAAGCCGAACGGGGATATATTATAGTCTAAGAATACTTCTCAGTGACAGACGTAAAACAATGACACTCAAAGCCGAACTGGGATATATTATAGTCTAAGAATACTTGTCAGTGATAGGCGTAAAACAATAACATTCAAGGCGAAACTAGGATAAATTATAGTCTAAGAATACTTAGTGGCAGGCGTAAGGTGACTGAAATATGAGGTCGTGCTGGTCCGGGTTATGCCAGCACGACCTCATATTTCAATCATGTCTGAATCATGTAGGCGTAAGGGACCATGCACAATTTATTGATGGGGTAGGACCGGTGCAAACAGTGGGGAGACCAAGATTTTTTTCCTCGCTTTTTTTATGTGGGAAATGGACTTATTTGACATGGCTATCTATAGGACCAAGAGTTATTTTTCAAAAAAAAGAAAAAAAGAAAAAAAAATACATTATGAAAAAACCCCTCGGCTCTGTGGTCCCTATTCGATAGGCTTCTACAGGTCATGGCCATATGGTGCAAGTTTGGTGTGCCCAGGGATAGCCCTGGTTGAGAATAAACAGTTGAATGGTATCCGAGATATGTATCATTAATGATTTTACATAAATTAAAGATGCCCACCAAGGCTTCTGCCCAATCAGAAAAACGGTATAGTAATTCATTGAAAGTCTCTGGGCGTATTAATGATGAACACCAACCTTCATATTGAACAATTGAACGGTATCAGTGATATGTACATGTATCATTACTCATTGTATAAATTAAAGATGGCCACCAAGGTGTCCACCTAATCAGAAAACCGGTCTGGTATAATTCAATGGAAGTCGCTTGATGCAATGATTTTGCATCAATTAAAGATGGTCACACAAATGCAGGCTATTGTGGAGGACTACTGATCCATATTTTAGGAAGCATTCGGAAAACCCCAGCATCTGCCCTGTGGGATGATCTGCTGGAGCTGCAACAGTATTTAATCATATTATTTCTTCATCATAAAGCCAACTGCGCACATTGCAACACCGAGAGAGAAGGTTGGTCATCACAAGAATAATCCACGGGTGTAATACCTATAGGTCGTCATAGCTTAGTAGGTATATAGAGCATCGGCGCGATAAGCCGGGGTCGTAGGTTCGAATCCCGTTGACGACCAATTTATTCTTTCTCTCTCAAAAATCATTTCATATGTATATATCTCAGTGGCGGGCTATACGCCATACCAAATATCATTTCTTCAACACTATTTAAAGCATACATGCAAGTAGTAGTGTAAGGGTGATCTGACGCCCATTGACCTTTGACCTCAGAAATTTGCATATGACGTCACAGGGGTCACTGAGTGCAAGTGTGGGAGTGGGACCAAAATGGCGGCTGATGTGGGAGTGGGACCAAAATGGCGGCTGTGGGAGGTGGGACCAAAATGGCGGCTGTGGGTGGTGGGACCAAAATGGCGGCTGTGGGTGGTGGGACCAAAATGGCGGCTGTGGGTGGTGGGACCAAAATGGCGGCTGTGGGTGGTGGGACCAAAATGGCGGCTGTGGGTGGTGGGACCAAAATGGCGGCTGTGGGTGGTGGGACCAAGATGGCGGTTGATGTGGGAGTGGTTCGTCCAATCAGAAGCGAGTATTTGGCCCGGTGCATTATGGGCCATATCCAAGATGGCGGCACGTATGTTCAAGATGGCGGCACGTCCGGTGTCATCTCGGGCAATGTCCGGCCCTCTCCGGTACAATAGATAGCCTTTGCAGGTCAAAAATAGTTCCATGTATTCATCCGCGGTGATGCGGTCTGGTGGTGATGTGGTCTGCCTCCGCGGGCAGAAAGTAGTCCCACGGAATGTACACCCTGCCTGGGGGGTTTCCCCCGGCCGCAGCGCGCTACATAGAACTTATAGTAATAAACTTAATCTATACGTGTTGGACGAGTCTTCACTCACCGTATACACGCAGCTCAGATCACGTGATCAAGGCATGTCCTGACTTGTTCTGGGTTGTACAGTTCTGCCATGCGGAGGATGGGTACTAGTATTTCGCTGACGTCCTAGTAATAAACATAATCTATAGGTGTTGTACCATGTTAATAGCATCAGTCTAGCATCCGTGCCACCCTAGGGTCGAGTGTTTATTGTCCCGTGTATCTCCGTAAAAAATCAACAAACAAAATGGCGGCTCCAGGATGGTGTGGGGACGCCCTTTCCACATCACGGCGTCGATCCAAACCATAGCGCCATCTGCACACACTGACGCAAGGGAGACAACTCGTGTACACCAAGGGTATGGAAATAGACATTTTGGAGCTAGGGGAGTTACTAATGGTCCATTGGGGTCATATGAGGTATCAATGTGAAGCATTCGTGAAGGGGCATCTGATGGGCTGGATGTGGGTTGAACTATCGGCATTCTGCGCATGCGCGGTGGCCCAAGGGTATGAAAATAGCCGTGTTGGAGCTAGGGGAGCCACTAATGGATCGATGGGGTCGAGTGAGGTATCAAAGTGAAGCATTCGTCAAGGGGCATCTAATGGGCTGGGTGTAGGATTGAACTATCGGCATTCTGCGCATGCGCGGTGGCCCAAGGGTATGAAAATAGCCGTGTTGGAGCTAGGGGAGCCGCTAATGGTCCGATGGGGTCGAATGAGGTATCAAAGTGAAGCCTATGTGAGGAGGCATCTAATGGGCTGGGTGTGGGGTTGAAATATCGGCATTCTGCGCATGCGCGGTGGCCCAAGGGTATGAAAATAGCCGTGTTGGAGCTAGGGGCGTCCCTAGTGGACCAATGGGGTCGAGTGAGGTATCAAAGTGAAGCATTCGTGAAGGGGCATCTGATGGGTTGGATGTACGGTAGGAATATCATGCGCAGACGCAATGCGGAGCTCTCGTCCAATCAGAAGCGAGTATTTCAAATCCGTCACAGAGCTCTCAGCCAATCAGAAGCGAGTATTTTGACCCGGTGCATTATGGGACATATCCCAAGATGGCGGCACGTATGTTCAAGATGGCGGCACATCCGGTGTCGGAAACTGGCCATTTCGTCGGGATGTGGTCACCTAGTGTCGAAAACTGGACCCTGTATGGGTCCCGCTAGACGTTTTGGAGCTAGGGGAGCCACTAATGGTCCAATGAACAAGTGTGTGACGTCACTTCCGGTTTGGGTGAATGGGGCGTGACCTTTGGCCATGTTTAGACTTGTCTGTGTCTGTCATGTACTGGGGTTTTTTTCTCTACAATGGCGTTCACGTGGTGTGGTGGGTCTGCGCAAGTGTGTGTGTGTGTGTGACGTCACTTCCGGTTTTCACTAAAACGATCTCCAACTTTCCCCGCCCCGGCCGCCCAGCGTGCACGCGCGCGCGGGTTCTCCGGCCGCAGCGCGCGTGCGCGGGTTCTCCGGCCGCAGCGCGCGCGCGCGCGTCAATGTAGGGAGAGGTTAAACCGACAACATAGAACTTATAGTCATAAACTTAATCTATACGTGTTGGACGAGTCTTCACTCACCGTATACACGTACCTCAATGAAATGCCCGCTCCAAACCTAGACCAAAAACACGTATTTGGTCTGTGGGCTGATTTCATTGGCTCTCTATTTTTACTATAGTGCGCTTGCATTCTAACCTTGATGGGCTACATTTTGGCCCCATCCTACACCACTGATTTCAGTTTGACTGAATCTCCACATTGGGCATTGATGCATTATGAATAAAACACACAAGACAGGGGTTTTTTTTGGTGAGATCTCATTTTTTTTATTCAGTGAACAACAACAACGTGAGAACAACCACGTGAAAACTGAAGCCCAGAACAAGGGGCTTGTACATTGAAAGAACTGAAGCCCAGAATAGGGGGCTTGTAAACTGAAGCCCAGAACAGGGGGCTTTTAAACTTAAGCCCAGAACAGCGGGCGTGTGTACATTGAAAGAATTCAAGCCCAGAACGGGACTTGTACATTGAAATGATGGGCGGCCCAGTCATATACCAGTACATCTCGGTCCTCAGCCTTGGGGTACTCGTCAAACATCTGTACGATGGTAGATAAGGGTCTTCCCCGGCATCGATGGTACAGGTAAAACAAGCAATATTGTCCGCACACGCTACTGGTCAGGCGTTGCAACGTTTGACTGTTCCAACACCACGTCTCTGTGCCTTGACCCATGAAGTCTGTTAAATCGTGATGGAGGGGTGGCAGGCCGTACGGGTCAAAGTATTCGCCCTGCTGTTCTGTCAAGTACACGGCCACCCAATGTTCACCGGGCCGATCCATCGGGTCCGTGTTGAGAACGTGAGCAGCAGGATACACACGGTCTAATGGGAACACATCTCGGGCGAACACCCCTTGAAACATCATACGTGTCTCTGGGTCATTCTCCAGCACGGTGGTTATCTGGTCTGTATCCATGTTAGGTGGAGAAGTCACACAGCACGTTGCGCGCCTTGTCCACTTGAATGATGTTGTCAAACTCGGCGTAGCAGATCACATTGACGGTGCTCCGGAGGGCTCGTAGAAAGTGGATTTCCAACCGTAAATTGCCTTGCTTGGCCAGGGCCAGCTGATGGTCGTTCTCTAAGGTGGGGGTCAGATCGAAACAGAACAACGTGTATCCGTTCGCGTAGTCCTCCCGACTGATCATATTCCCTTCGTCCTGGTTGATTTGACCGGTGGCTGTAAACAGGCTCTGATAGGCTCGAATGAAATTCGCGCGCCCAAAGTTCGGGGTTAAGGCCGTGGCTGGCACCTGTTGTCCATCCACATGCAGGGCCACAAAATTGATGCCGAAATGTTTAAAGTCAAACGGATTCTCTGGGTAGGCTCCACTGAAACTGGTATTTTCCACACAGGCCAGGATCAATCGCTTGGGTAGTTCCCCCAGGAACAGGTTTTCTTTGTTGGCGCTCATATTTCCAGCAGACACAGAGAACACTTTGGTTTGTACACGTCGGATAGGGTACTGGGCTGGTTTTGTTTCCAAGGCTTTCATGTGTCCCAATTGAACGGGTGGATTCGGTTTCACTTTTCGGACATACAGGACTGCGTCTTCGATGACAATCTTATAGTCAGCTACATGCGCCTCTACGTTAGTGACCATCAAGGCGAAGGTCGGAGGCGCCCGTATCAGTCGGATTTTGATGGGGATCTTGTTCAAGAGGTATCGGTCTTGCATGAACATGTCTGCGTGCAGTCGACCGATCATATCCACCGAGACGCCGTTCGCGGTCAAAGCCTTCCGTTTGCTATATCCCGTATTGTCGTTCTCTGCGCCCATGTGCTCGGCTTTGTCCTGGTAGAATAAAGCGGCTGTCAGTTGAGATTTTTTAGCCTCTCGCCCATGCGACAACAGCGTCTCGATGTAGGCTCGATAGGGGTACGTGTTGGTCGAGTCACTGATGAGTTTGTCGCTGAGAAATATATCCACCTGTTGAAACATCGAGTGCAGCCAGAGATTCGTCGGGCCCACCGTTGCTTGGTCGGCGATTCTGGTGCCATCTCCATTGACGATCTTGGCTTTCACATACAAGTAGGTATGGGCTAAATCCACATAGGCCGTATCCGCATTACTGATGGTGAACTCGATGGGCCCTGTTGCGTTGATGCTGGACAGCGGGAGATGCTCCACCCATAATCCTTGTTCGGCACTGGTCTGTGTGGGCGGCACGGTCCACAAATCAAATTCACTGTTGGTGGAGGGGCAGGACTCGGCGTGGATCAAGGACACGTTTTAAGAAAAGATATCCCGGGTCTTCGATGTGCGTCGTCGCTGGGTCGGTCGTCGACTGGTGCGTGGTCTCGGTGGGGCAGGTCTTTTATTCCCTACGGTGCGTTGTGCTTTGGCCACCAAGACGCCTCCCGCTTCTTTGGCCCGCCGTTTCAAGGCTTCTTTGGGTGCCGTACCCCCCAAGACATCACCGGCCACTTGCAGTCCACTGCGTACCGCTTGTTTGCCGATTGCTTTCACCCCACGCGTCACCAAGGGCAGGAACGTTTTGACGATGCTCCCGAGTATGTTCCCCAGTCCATGTCCACGTTGCATGCGTGCACCACTAAACACCGGAAAGCCACCCCGGCCTGTTGGGCATAATAGTCCATATAGCTGCGTGCATCGCACTCGTAAGGCACCTTCATTATACAAAGTGGGGAGCACGTGCTTGTCGAAAATGAAGTGTCACCACCACTTTCCCACGTTCGAATGCCACCGGTCGTCCCGTGTCATCTCTTATATCCACCGTGATCGTGTTGATGTGGGTTTGTCGTACAGGCAGGTAGAGCATGTGGGTGAAACTGTGGGTGACTTGATCTCCATACAACTTTTTAATGGGCACCACCCGTAACAGAGGTGTGTTGATATCGCCCACGATGTGGTTGTCCACCACGTCCGAGTAGACGTAGAGTCCGTACATACCCGACTTCATATCCATCGGGATCTCGCCTTGGTTGGCGGTGGGACCAGCGAACGTCCGTAGATCGAAACCCAGCATTTGCTGTAGGATAGGACTCAGTACGACACTCGCGTTGGCGGTGACGATAAGCTCTGCCTTGTCGTTGTGTGCGTTGTAATCGAAGTTCACGTGATTCTTGAAGGGATAGGCTTTGATGGGTTTTGAAGTATTCGTGACCTCCCGTAGAGCCTTATAATGCAACAGTCTTGACAGCCCACCCATGAACTCCTTGGGAGTATCGTATTGGCCTTCGGGGAGCGTCAGTTTGGTGTCTTTTCCTTCGTAGGTCACCTCGTACCACACTTCATTGGCTCGCACGTTGTACCATGAGTAAGGGTACTGAATATCTACCAGCCCACATTCCCACCGGCCAGGTAAATGCAACGGTTGTGGTAATTGAGTCACATACTTGGCCACGGTGTTGTCAGGAAACACATCCAGCGAACTGTTACTGGGTAGGGTGAGGTAAAACATCGCGACTGAGCTGTCCTGCTGCTGCTGTTGGTTTTAATAGGTGTTCCAGACCTTGGGTGGTTGTGTCCGGCGTCGTGTTCGTCGCGTTGACTTGCTACGTGTCACGACTCTGGAGATGTGCGGTGTCCTGATCAAGGGTGGTTTTTTAAAGGTTTGAAAAGAAGGTGCCCGTTGTGGTGGTGGAATTTTGGGAGGTGACTCCGGTTCCCATTCGGATTCCCAAGGTTGTGGAATCTGTCGTGGTGCACGACTCGGCGATTGCTGGGTTCGCTGCATAAAGGCCCAGCGGTGGGGGTTCCCCACCAATTTCTGTGGTACATGCATGTCTTTCAAGCCTTGAGCGAAGACCTCCCATCCTCGAGGATCCGTGTGCGACCTGCGTTTACGCATCAGGTCATTCACTAAATCCGTCATGTGGGTGCCGGGGACCACCTGATTCTGTACCAGGAGTTGGCCTTTATCATTCCAAGTCATGTTAGGATTCTGTTTCATCCGTTGTAATACCAGGCCAGCTTGTTTCTTGAACGAGGCAGGTACACTCTTCAGCACTTCGTCTTCCACCCACTGTGGGGCTGTGGGTGGTACCCCTGGTAATGGCGGCTGTTGGAGCGGTGCTGAGGTCGGCGGTGTGTCACGTGGTGGTGGTGGTGCTGGTGGTGGTGGTGGGGTACAGAGGGTTTTGTATTGGTCCATGAACGTCATGTACCGTTGAAGCGTCTCATTGTACCGTTGTACTTTCTCACTGTCGCTTAACCCTGGTCTCTGTAATATCTGTTGCATCTCTCCATCGAGGGTGTTTATGGTCTTCACCGTAGGTGGGACAGGGTAGGGCGATTGAAGGTTTTGAAGGAACCGTGGTTCGACGAGGACCATTTTTTTCGTGTGGTTCATTGTCGGCCGAAGAGTCCACCCAATACTGGACCCAACACGGAAGCGGCCAACGGTGCTAAGATGGCCCCGAGAACGCCGCCTTTCTGTAACACCTTTTTCTTTTGTGTTTGTGGGACCCGCTTATGGACTAGGGTTCGGAGACCTGTCTTATGCTTGGCCAACTTGGTCTTCTGAGCCGGAGTCAGTGGTACGTTGCCTTTTAACAGATTGTACCCGATCTCGCACAGACAGCGTACAAGGTCGGGGTCCGCACCGCGTACAATGGTTCGGACCAACTCGGGTGGGGCCGTCTTCAATACACGGAGCGTGGGAGCGTGCTTCCGTACTCGCGCAGACATCATGTACAACCAATGCCAGAACCCACAACTCTGCCCTTTTTATCCACCTCAGAGACAAAGGCAACCCTGCTGTGGTATTCATTCTTTTTATTATCTCCATCATCAAACACACACACACATCCCAGCTGGGGGCGCCACTGTGGGTGTGTTTACATTATTTTTGCAAGTACACGTGGTGGGTGTCTCCGGGAAAGATGCCGGTCCGTAGTCGAAAGTGGTCGGGGGTGGCTTGCTTGAGGTCGAAGAGCATATACCCGTGCTGAGGGGTTGCGGCATCTTTAAAGGCTTCCAACGCAAACGGTGTGCGGCCGGGATATATCTGTCTCGCCAGGTGCAGCAGTTGAGTGGTATCTCTCGGGTTTTTGAAGACCACCAGGTAGTGGGCATTTAAGCTGATGTTCCGATGTTCTTTGTTTTACTGAACAGATTCTGCACAATGTAGATGATACTGAGCCGTCGATGATGGCTGCCTTTGGTAAAGAGTTGGGTGACCCGCGCATCCGTCTCCGCCATGAGATCATCCAGAACCACCAAGGTGTCGGATTCCAAATCGGCCAGGTTGGGTAGGCCTTCCACGAACGTGATATGGGGCATTGCTGCATACGCTGCCTGCCATTCTCCGTAACACCACACGACTCGGGCAATAGGTGGGGTGATCATGCTGTCGGCGTGTTGAAGGAGCTTCCGAACGAAGTGGGTTTTGCCGGAGCCCGTCGGTCCTGCGATGAGACACGTGAAGGGATGCTGCCACCGTGGCTCCATGGTTCGAGGTGTATCCGTTGTCGTGGTAACCCGCTCTTGTAAATTTGGTACGAGTGAACTGGAGTGGTGGGTACAGCGTCGGTCGTCGTTGTCTGTACACTGTCAGGGATGATGATGGGGGTGGGTACAACGTCGGTGGTCGTTGTCTGTTCACTGTGAGGGATGAAATCTGGTGAGTCTTGAGACGTAGTGGGTGTTCTTGGTGTAGGTGTAGAGCTTGGTGTGGAGCTCGACGTGGCTTGTACACGGGGTGTGGTGGTGGTGACTGGGCTCGATACGGGGTTGACTGGTGCT
>JAVTVY010029241.1:0-11982 GCA_036873755.1 Hanleya hanleyi
ATATTTTCCCCAGTATTCAAAGAGTGTCATTATGCTTAGAATACTTAAATTTGGCAAACATTCAGTACATGAAAATCTGAAAGCTATTGCCAGTTCAAAATAGTCTCCTGGGTTAGAATATAGGGCAAAACGAAATTACATGAATCAGTAGCTGATCAGCCGAAGTCACGGGTCACTGCATAAACTGTCTCTTCTTTGTTCTCTAAACAATGTATAAAGGCAGACTAGATAGAGCGAAAACCTGTACAAACCGACTTGAAATTATGCCATTTTTACACAACTTGAAGACGGTTTTAGCGAACAGTTTGAAATGTTGCATTGAATATATTCATTTTAACGGAAACAGACTAATTAATAGAGTTGCCAAAAATGACATATTTTGCCATGAAAGCTGTGTCTTGCAGGGTACGAATTATAAAATGTTCAGGGTAGCCATTTCAAGGCCACTTTGGCCTTGCTGGCATCTAATTACCTATAATTTGCAAAGGGGCACCAAGGCAAACAGGGAGGGCATACAAAGCCTTTGGCTTGTGCATGGCCTTGGGTGTAATTCGCACCCTGGCGCGAAATACACCCAAGGCCATGCACAAGCCAATGGCTTTGTATGCCCTCCCTGTTTGCCTTGGTGCCCCTTTGCAAATTCTAGGTAATTAGATGCCAGCAAGGCCAAAGTGGCCTTGAAATGGCTGCCCGTAACATTTTATAATTCGTACCCTGGTCTTGCATATCTAAATCCCATATCTTCTCAGAAATATCTCAGACTGCTAGTTAAAGCTGTCTATTCTGTATTAAAATGGCATGATTTCAATACTCGTTTCACATGTTTCATACATATTTGCATCATGAGTATTTACAACCTGCAATGTTGTTACTTTGTCACCAGATTTGATTCATGTACTCTATAAGGTTGCAAAAGGTATTAATCAATTAATTGTCAGCAAAATTTTATCATTAAAAAGTTAACAATAACTTAAGGGAGGGAGGCTTTATCTTTTAAATTTGTAAAAAAAAAAAAAAAAATTCTCTTGATAATCATAATTTTTCACACTGACCAAATATA
This sequence comes from Hanleya hanleyi, assembly GCA_036873755.1. Lineage (NCBI taxonomy): Eukaryota > Metazoa > Mollusca > Polyplacophora > Lepidopleurida > Hanleyidae > Hanleya > Hanleya hanleyi. The sequence goes on from JAVTVY010029241.1 coordinate 1,061, forward strand.
TAAAAAACGTGCAGTTTAATACAATTGGCATAAAAAAAACCCAACACAATGTTCTTTAAGCTACTAGAACAGTCAACCTTCATCAATACTGTTTCCTGCAAATAAAAACAAAGACATCAAGCAACTCTTTGGCCTGATCATCAAGAACATACTGGCAAAACTTTGAAATCCAAAAGTGTAAAAACCCCCAAAAATCAAATAATTAAGATTTGTTTTGGCCTTCGGCAATAAAAAGGGATGATGCATTGCTAATAAAATGATTTGGCGGTGCCTGTGAAGTTAGAAATTTATTTCGTTCAGCCTTCAGTATCAACTGCCATATTCGATCCTTCTATACCAGTCGCCCCGTGGGGCTTCCGGGGATTGACCTGGGATGTCGTTGTGCACACCGCAGGTCATGGTAAGAATAGGCATCAGCTCCTCAGACAGCTTGTCGTAAGAGGCGACTAACTGAGGCATCCGTGGGGTTCCCGGGTGTAAAAAGAAATAGGACCCCACCCGTGTGGTTCCCGGGTGTGAAAAGGAATAGGACCCAACGTTGTGATCTGACTGAAATATAGTTGAAAGCGACGTTAAATCATATTCACTCACTCACTCACTCACCCAGTATCACTCTCCATTGCTTTGGTAGTTTAGAGGAGAGTGAATGCTCTCCCGAAGAAAAACTTAGGAGAGTGAAGGAGAGTGATCAAAAGCTCTCCTGGAGAAAATTCTCGAAGAGTGATAAATCACTCTCCTTAAATCTGAGAGACGGGTATACCACTGATAAACTATCTGATTTGTGCAATAGGTAGTTTGTTCATGTGTTTTGTTTCTCCATGTTCAGGGCCCCTAATGATGACTTCAATCCCAGCAATCTGCAGACTGTCAATGATAACATCTTCATCAACATCTTTGACGAGGTGGTCGTGGACATTTTAGAGGTGAGATATGAGTGGGTCTGAAGGATGTGATGGGTTGGGGTGGGATGGGGGTGCTTTTGGCAGCTACTTGATCATGTTGATAGGTTTTTACCTCTCTGCCAAAATTAGCTGATCAGGTATTGTCATCGTCAAAATCTGTCTGTCTGTCCATCTGTCTCTCTGTCATCATTGTTACTGCGATATCTCTTGAAGTAGTAGCCAGGCTCTACAGTTTCGTACAATGGTTGCAACTGGCAAAGGGCCAGAAGCCTATTGAAAATGACTGACCTTGACCTTTATTTTTTATGTTTTATTAAATGTCAAAAATAGATTTGATGCTACAATATATCAGCATGATAGGTCTTGAAGGATTAAAGCTAGCCTTTTCGAATGTTTACCATTCGTCAGTTGAATGGATTTACTAGTACCTGTATAATTCCTAAATCCACAAAACAGATGCCTATGCCCACTGACCAGAATCTTTTTGGAAATATGACTGACCTTGGCCTATTTTCCAAGGTCAAATTTTATCGTAATACTGTGTCAGCACTATATCTCAAAAAACGTTAGAGCTAGTTCTTCTAGATTTACATCACAGATGCAGATAATGATGCTATTATATCACAATAATAACAGCACGTTATTAAATCTAGGTAATGTCGATGATAAGACTATTTAGAACGGCTTCGGCCTGTGCTAACTCCATGGCAGTTGACTGACCTGACCTTGATCTATTTTCTAAGGTCAAAGTAATGGAACAGTAAGTTTGTCCATCTTCAGACAACATATACAGCTAGCAATAGCACCCAATTTCCAAACCTCGCTCTCCCACTGTCGTGCTTACGTATTAAATTGACGACCCATTATGTGACTTTTTTCCCCTCAGGATGATCGTTTACGGGATACCAATGTTCACCAAAGGCTGGAGAAGAAATGGCTGGGCAGTCTCAAGATCCCCTTCTCTACCATCTATATCAATGGAAAGGTCAGTTCTAATATGAGATTCTGTTAAACATGTTAGATAGTGGTACAGTACAATCTAGGGAAACGAAAGTGGTATATCAGGGAAATACCAGCTAGTGATAACACTATGAAAACTTTGTGTGAGCTGTTTGCCGGTATTCTCCAACATCCCAAAATAAGCCAATCGCAAGAATTCTGCCTTTTCGATTTGACATTCATTGGTATTTGGTACATGGATATTTACAGTTTTTCATCAAAATGGTTTTTTGATATTCCCAGCTGCCCAACGAAAAAGAGACTTTGGCGGGAGGAACCCTTCGAACGTTCTGTAGAAAAGCTGTTTACCATGAACCATGACTCGGCATGATACCTTATTTTGATACTGTTTCGCTGTATTGTTGACTACATTGATCCATGTGCCCATGTGTGAAATTAAAAAGGGCGTTATTCTAAAGTTGTTTCTCCAGATAACCACTTGATTAGTTAACAGATGTAGTTTGAAATTCGCGCGGGATTTATATAGCACTGATATGGGATATAATATTCTGTGATATTATATCCAGGTTTACTGTGATTGTGGTATAGCACTGCTTGTACTTTAAATAGATATGTGAATTACATACACTCTCAGATAAGGGTAATTGATAATTCTCAGTACTGATATCTATTTAATCCTAGAGAGAGATTATGATTATCAATAATTGTGTGTTCCTTATTTGTTTGCGACCTAATTTAACCTTTCGTTGAATTTGGTTTTGCAACTGAAACATTGTGATATCAACAGGTAAACTAAGAATCCAATAGAATTTATCGCCAGGGTTCAGATATCATGACAAAGGAATTGCAGTGTTTTCTTTGTGCCAGGTACATGTTCTTGACCACAATTCAGATCAGTCTCATCTTGCTTAAAAATCTGATGCCCTATAACTTGGCAGACAAGCTACAATCTCCAGTAAACAGAGAAAACTACCTCGCTAAAATGGAGATATAAATGGTCATTGGTTCTTATAGGTTCTGACTTATTCATGATAACACTCTAAACTCTTATATATTCTTACATGTCGTAACAGTGAGTTTCCAATGAAAATGTGCATAGTCTAAATCTGGATACAACAGATGTCTTTTAATCATGCAAATTGTTGTTTTTAATACCACCTGATGTGGATATATATATATATATATATATCAATGGATTAGTCCCCTGAGGCAGATATCACTTAGTTCCATAGATCCTCGAATTTATCAAGCAAAAATGAGCTTTTTACCTCCTTTTTAGAGAGGTAGTTCTCTCTAACCTGGTAAATACAATTCTGGAGTTTAATAGAAACAAAAATGCATCACAGGATATTGATCGGTCAATTCAAATTTTCAGAAAGAAATCTGCCATTTCCATTGGTCTGTGGATGAAATTGGATGAAATTTCAGCCAATCGAGGAGTTTCTATAAAGGTACATCTCACTCCACCTCACATTAATAACACACTTGGAATTTTTAATGTCTACCCCCTGAAATTAGTGTTTTTGCTGTTTTATCGGATAACAGATTGATGGCACATTCCGGGTGAATGCCCCACCCGTGTTGCTAGGTTACACCCAGAAGGGTCAGATGTCTGGCATGGACGTGGATATTGGGATGGGAGAGAAGAGCAGCACGTACCTCAGTATGTTCATCACCATTGAACCACCGCTGATCCCAGCTGAACCTACCAAAGAACGGGTAAGCATAAACATAAAGCATTATCCAATCGGTTTTAAGACTCCGTAGGTCATTTGCCATGAAGATGTTCAGTATTCAACCATTAGAAGAACTCCTGCCATAATTGGTACAAAATTGCACAGAACAATTCAATAACACTCTATCAATAAACATGTCTCATTACAATAAATGAACCTGAACTATGTTGGATGACTATTTCATTTGTTTACATGTAATGGAGAGTGAAAGGGAGGTGAGGGGGTTGGGGTGGTAGGGCAGGGTCATTTAAATAACATGCTGACCTGGAGGCCTATTTCTCAAACAGTTCAGTGCACATTTCCTGATTACGATTTTTAAATGTAGATTTGTTGACATTCAATAAAATTCGATTAAAAACAAAGTGATTTGTTTCATCCCATTTCAGTTTACGACCAATGAAGACGAGAAGCTGTTACAGTATGCTGACACATGGCTGGCTGAGGTAGAGAAGTCATTCCCGAAGAGAGAGGTCAAAACCACTGTGATTGACATCAGTGGAAAAACAGTTTTCATCACTCGATTCTTCAAAGGGATTAAACCGCCAGATGAGATATTGAATGCTGGGACTTCTCCAGAAAACACAGCGGTAAGATTTTGCAATTCAGGGGAAGTATTATCTGGGGTCTTGTTCTCTTCTGCTCCATGATAAACCTGGAGTCGCAGCTGTGGAAGTAAATCATTTACAGTAATCCCGCAATCACAGGAAGTGAAGTTTTTCACCATAAAATCAGGGGGTGATTGAATTTATTAGAACAGGAAGTTGAAAAAAATAGTTCAAAATCATGCATATAATCCTTTATTTCTTCGTTATTTCAATGATTTTTGTCTGGTCATATTATTATAACAGCTGATTGAATTTTATCCCAAAATTTGGATGTGATTGAATTTTGATAGGGCATGTAGGGGGATTGAATGTTGATAGGGCATGTAGGGGGATTGAATTTTGATAGGGCATGTAGGGGGATTGAATGTTGATAGGGCATGTAGGGGGATTGAATGTTGATAGGGCATGTAGGGGGATTGAATGTTGATAGGGCATGTAGGGGGATTGAATGTTGATAGGGCATGTAGGGGGATTGAATGTTGATAGAATGTAGGGGATTGAATGTTGATAGGGCATGTAGGGATTGAATGTTGATAGGGCATGTAGGGGGGATTGAATGTTGATAGGGCATGTACATGTAGGGGGGATTGAATGTTGATAGGGCATGTAGGGGGATTGAATGTTGATAGGGCATGTAGGGGGATTGAATGTTGATAGGGCATGTAGGGGGATTGAATGTTGATAGGGCATGTAGGGGGATTGAATGTTGATAGGGCATGTAGGGGGATTGAATGTTGATAGGGCATGTAGGGGGATTGAATGTTGATAGGGCATGTACATGTAGGGGGATTGAATGTTGATAGGGCATGTACATGTAGGGGGATTGAATGTTGATAGGGCATGTACATGTAGGGGGATTGAATGTTGATAGGGCATGTACATGTAGGGGGATTGAATGTTGATAGGGCATGTAGGGGGATTGAATTATTAGAGGGAATACCATAGTAGATTTGAGGATTAAGTCTTGAGTGTTATAATATATATTGGTTGGTCGGAAAAATTGTATATTTTCATCATTTCTGCCCTCAATATGTCTGTTTGCCAATAGACCATTGCTGTTCTGTTTTGTAGGATGTGATAGCCAGATTTGTCTCGCTTATTCCATTCGTGTCAGATTCTGTGGTGTTCCCTGGCCTCTGTGATATCTGGAGCACATGCGATGTAAGATGATTTCCACATTTTATTTTAATTCACTCAATGTAGCAATCGTTTTAATTCGAAAAAAACCCAAAAACTCTCCTGGAATGGGGGGCTTGCAAAATAGGACCTGTAAACTGGAAGTGCTGGTTCTGTCTGTTGATTGGTTAACTGAGTCAAAATCGACAAATAGGAAGTCGTAGTCCAAGAAGTTCAGACATGTTGAAGTATAACTGGTGACTAATCAAGCACAATATTTAAACAGTTGCTATTTTGTAAATTTCAGCAATTCATGCAGATGTTAGCTGGGGATGAAGAGGAACATGCCGTCTTGCTGACTAACTTCTTCCTGTTTCAGGGGAAAAAAGCCTGGGTTCTCTTAGGTCAGTCTATCTCATCTTGCAGGCCTCGAATCACTTATGTTATAGGTCTATCTATTGTGTAACTTTCTATCCAATATCAAGCGGCAGGTCATGGGAGTGATCTCAGGCCGAGTCTTACCAAAGACTTTAGAAAATGAAACTTTCATCTTCCTCGCTTGGGGCTCAGCAGTAAGAGGATAGATCAGTGGCTGGTTGGCCTGATGCCAGGATAATGTGACAGGGTGGAGTGTCATATCTGCCTGTACGGCTTGGTGCTTCGATGAGGCCTCACTTTAAAAAATGTGGCTTTGAGACAACTATGTTAGACATTGTTGAAGGCGACATTAAATCTTACTCGCTCTTTTCAAATATATGACCTTTGCACCATTTTGCTAGTCAAGCCAGTTATATTATAAACGTCCAGTCACTAACGGAATGTAAATTATTTAGACCACTGCATCATTTGTATTGGATGCAGCTTAAACTGAATGCAATCAAATTTAGTGCATTTTCTCACCTGTAACACTCGGCCGATCAAATTTAATAGAATGGAAAGTTAACAAAATGATAAAATAGCAACATCTTTCCCAGATGTATGTATTTTTTTGCTAAATCTATGACATGCTCAAATTTATGATGATCCGGTTTTCGAGACATAGTCTTGGGTGATTGAAGGGATTTCTGGAGTTGGACCTGAATTTATGCTTGAGGTGGTGGCGGCCTAATAAAATCACACATGGGAAAAAAATATTCAGGCTGCATCCCTTTGCTTAATATTGCTACTATAGCTGACCCCATAGCTGGGATACATGGCTGGGCCTGTCTCATTTGGTTTTCTGGAAAATTAAATCTGAAACTTGCTTGTACAGCCTGGCGATCGTGGTAATATTGCTTGTACATGGCATTGTGTTTCAACAATCATTATAAGAATAGGTCTCAGCTCTTCAGACAGCTTGTGGTAAGAGGCGACTAATTGGAGCACCTGTGGGGTTTCCCAGGAATGAAAAGGAGTATTACCCTACCTGTCATGCCTGTGGAGTTCTCGGGTGTGAAAAGTAACCAAATGTTGTGATATGACTGAAATATAGTTGGTAGCGATGTTAGATCATATTCACTCACTCACCCTTTTGTGTCCTGTTCAGGTCACGGAATCCCCGAGGGTCCAACAGCGTATGTGCTAACACTGGAGTCCAATGTCAATGAGTACTGGATCTGGAATGCCAGCACAGGAGAACACTACAGCAGCAAGGACAGCTTCTGTCCCCTTCACAGTGTGGGCTGTCTCATCAATAATGAAAACGTACGTGATATTCATGTCCTCAATCTGTATGACATCTACACCTTCATTATAACACGGTTCATTATAAAGCAGGTTTCAGTATAGCAGGCACTGTTATTTCCCCAATACAAAATGTGATGTGTATTCACTGTTCTGAAGACCCACTATAGTGAGGTTCGCCTATAATGAGGCCAATATTTTGTCCCCCAACTTCAGTGTTATAGTGAGAGACAAATGTACCAGCAATCCCGCTCTCTTAAATGGAGGTAAAAGATGTCGTTTTTGCTCAATAAATCAGTTTCCATAAATTATGAATTCAGCAAAATTCTCTTGAGGCGCACACAGACATATATATCCGCATCTAATGGCAGTGAAAAATTAAATTGTCATCTATCCAATTTGCATAATAAGAGGTCAAATATTTATCATGCTATTTGAAACAACATTGACTGGTTCTTGAAATAGTAAATTAATTTTAGGACATGGAATAATAGATAGATTAATGCACCTGAAGTTTTGAAGTTTTGGTTAAGAAGGAATCAGAAGTTATTGAGCAAACATTTTTACCTCCATTTTGGAGAGCGGGATCACCCTAACCTGTCTACAACCCTAGGAGGCACAAACGACATTCTTTATTTCTGTATGTGAATAAAGACAGAAACGTAAAACAGATCATAAGATATGCACATGTTGAAACAGTTACATATTATGTGGTTAGAATTGATCAGTCACAACCCAATTAGAGTGGCATAGCCAAACAAGTTATCTCCTCTTTCCATAAAGCCACTGCTGTACACGGTTCATAGAACACTCGTCAGATCATCTTGGGGGTCTCACACTATTAAAAGTACAGACATCTTGACCTGCAGTACTTGTGCCTTTTATTAATTTATGTAAATTTAATGTCCTATTTCTACATTCTTTCAGATCTGGGCTAATATACAGCAGTATGATCAGCCAGCAAGAGTCAGCTTTGACATCAACAACAACAAGGCATGGAAACCCTTCTTCTCACGTTCATTCCCCTCACCTGGTCTCAGCTCTGTACAGGTATGCACATCCTTTCTGATCACAAACTGATATTATAACACACAAAAAATCCTACTGCTCACCGCCACTTTTCCTCGGCAAGGGTTTAAGCCCTGCTGGTGCATGTGTGGAAGTTCTCTCTGTGGGTTCTCTCTGGGTACCATGGCTTCCTCCACCATCCACCATTCAAACTGGCTGTCACCATATGAGTGAAATAACCTTGAGTTTGACATTAAACCAAATCCCTAAACTTATCCCTCAAGAAATAGCAGATGTTGATACAGTTGAACCAAGAAGTGTTTGGGTGGGAGGGATTTGGTCTAATGTCGAGGGGGGGGGGAGGGGGGAAATCCAGCAGCCATCCATCCATTTAAGCCAATTATATTGCTAAAAAGTCATTTGATTACAGAGAATCTTCCAGATGGTATATTAAGGCAAATCAAAGCGTTAATTCAGATTGCTTAATCATCATTGCTTAAAAGTCATGCATGCGTGCAAATCTCGACTATCAAAACCAAGATCTCGGATGTTTATATGGCAGATAATCATCGCTTATATGGCAGATAATCATCGCTTTTTACCCCTCAGCCATTTTGGCCTCGGGGTATTGTCGTTGCCATGTATGTCCGTCCGTCCAGGCGTCCGTACGTCCGTCCGTCCGTCCGTCCGTCCGTCCGTTAACGCATTTTAGGCAAAACCGCTTGAGATACAACCACCAAATTTTCAACACTTATTTATCTAGTGCTAAGTCAGACGCCTATTGAAAGTGGCTTCCCTCGGCCCATATTTTACAGAGTTCTGCCCCTTTACATATTTATTAATTTCTATTTCTGTCCTATATGCCTGAATGTAACCAACTATATCTGCAGAACTGTGTTCGGTATAGTTACTATATTTTGGAAACTTATTTATATTGTTGTAGTCTACAAGCCAACAAAGGATTACTCATCTCGGCTTATGGAGTTATGCCCCTTTCGGATGTAATAATCTCCGATTTTGTTATCTGTAGTTGAATATACAAGTTATATCTGCAGATCCGTGTTCGGTACAGCTTATTTGTCTCGGTTCTTATTTTACAGTAGTGCTAAGTCAGACGCCTATCGAAAGTGGCTCCCCTCGGCCCATACTTTACAGAGTTATGCCCCTTTACTGATTTATTAATTTCTATTTCTTTCCTATATGCCTGAATGTAACCAACTATATCTGCAGAACTGTGTTCGGTATGAACACATAGCTACTATATTTTGGAAACTTATTTATATTGTTGTATTCTACAAGCCAACAAAGGATAACTCGCCTCGGCTTATGGAGTTATGCCCCTTTCGGATGTAATAATCTCCAATTTTGTTATCTGTAGCTGAATGTACAAGTTCAATCTGCAGATCCATGTTCGGTACAGCTTATTCGTCTTGGTTCTTATTTTACAGAGTGCTAAGTCAGACGCATATCAAAAGTGGCTCCCCTCGACCCATATTTTACAGAGTTATGCCCCTTCACAGATATATAATTTTCTATTTCTGTCCTATATGCCTGAATGTACTACCCGTATATCTTGATCATCCCACATAGAACTATCTCTTCCCCAATTCACACTACACATGGGTCACAATCACTTGGGGAAACCCGAGGGGTTTTGATTAGATCAATCTCATGTTATCTTGTGTGGGGCAGTGGTAAGATTCGAATTTGGATTTGGTAAGTCTGGGGTTCGTATCTCGCCTTCGCCAGCTCGATATTATAGGATAGTGATTTTCTAGCTAGTAAACTGTCTTGTGGGTGATTATAATGACCGAACAACAGGTACATCGTACAAATCACCTGAAAATTTCCACAAATTACTTAGTCGGTCAAATCAGCGAAATCTGATTTCGGCATGTGGTGATTGACATGAAATCCATTTGGATAGCATAGACAAGGTTTCCCTCAGATATCAGATCATGAAAAGCTGCCTGTTTATTGCATCAGAGGTGATTTTTACTTGTTATCCAGCATGCACATGTTGATGAGAAACTACTCCTTGTTCACTCGGTACTAGAAGTTCCCTGCTTAGATGTGATAATGATTTGAATATAACCAAGTTTTCATGTCTTTGTTCATTCCTACAGTACACCATGCTTCCTCTCCTTGAATTTACATGTACAGTCCAGAACCTCTAAGCTCCATGGGCTCTATCCGACAATAAAAAAACCTCTCCCCACTCTCTGTCCAATACTTTTATCTAGTTTGGCAAATACTTTGATCGCCTTGAAGAGCTGATGTGTCTGCAATCAGTCTACAACCATCAACTGCTGATTGAATTTCTCCTGTTTATCACCATATTATTTGTATGTGTCACATGATATGCATGTATCGCAGCATACCGATCATGTGACCTGTACGAAGAAGATGGCGGTACTGATGAAAAGTAGGTGGTTGTTGCTTAAGACTGATTGCAGACACATCAGCTCATCATGGCTATAAAACTGTTTGCCAAACTCTATAAAAATGTAGTGGACAAAGATTGGGGAGGGTTAGTTTTTTGCAGGATTGCGCCGTACGGCCCATGGAGCCTTGTGATCTCGAACTGTACATGTAAGTTCAATACGAGGAAGCATGGCTGAGTAGGAACGAACAAAGAAATGAAAACTTGGCTAATTTGAATATTGATACAAGCTATATTTCTTCCAAAGCCTGAGAGCCTGATGTATGCAGACCCGGAAGAAAACTATGTAAGAGACTTACAGGAGAAGATAGAACAGACACTGAAGAACAAGATCATGGAATGGAGGAACCGTTATATCACCCGCTGGAACCGTTACTGTACACAGAGCATCAGGAACCTCCTACCAAAGTCAGTACTCATAACGAAGGGGTCGTCCATGTAGTACATACTCATGAGAGGGTCAGGAGTGGGGGATGGTTCGCAAATGGGG
>JAVTVY010029242.1:0-13182 GCA_036873755.1 Hanleya hanleyi
AACTGTCAGAAATATGGTGGTCATATAGCTAGATTTTGTAAATCTCAAGTTGTATGTGCGAAATGCTCTGGAAATCATAATTACGAAGAATGTACTGAAACTAAAGTAACATGTGTAAACTGCAAAGGCAACCATTCAGCGGCCTACAAAGGTTGTATAGCTTTCAAAGAGGCAAAAAGAGTTGAATTCACTAAAGCAGAAAAAGGGATTTCTTACGCAGAAGCTGTAAAAGAAACCAGAATGAATAGAAAATTCAGTATAGAAATGACCATCGCTCTACACAATACAAAGGCAACTGAGACAATAGTCACAGCCGTGAACACAAACTCAGGTGATACAATGGAGACCGAAAACAATGAACAAGAAACAGAAACAAAGAACCTAACCAAGCTAGACCTGCTGGGCTTTATCAACATTGTGTTGAACTCAGTTATTAACCCCCTGCAACCTAAGCTTAATAAGACCGACATGATAGTAAAAATTGCGCGGGACTTCCTTAATTGGGAGTTTAGCTCCGATGAAATTATTAACTGGGGGAAACATCCGAAATACGATAAGAAAACATCCACACCCCTAGGAAAGTCTATCCCGGCCCTCAACATAACGACATGAGATAATCCACTTGCCAATGCATCAGTCACAAAGCAAGAGATATAACTAATACAAAATTCAACAAAAAACAATTATCAATACTCCAATGGAATGCACGAAGCATCGGGAAAAACGGGGACAATCTTAAAGTCTTAGTAAATGAAATCAGCCCAGATATAATTTGTGTTCAGGAAACATTTCTGAAGCCAGGAAAAAATAAATTTACAATAAACGGATATAAGTCGTATAGATCAGACAGACTTACAGGTGCACTAGGGGGAAACCTGATATTAATAAAAGAGGATCTGATTCACATCGAACTAGATAAAGCCCTACCAGTGACGATCTCGAATGGCACGCTATCCAGGTCTTCTTCAATAACAAACCTATTAACATCATTAATTTATATGCCCCAGGAAGTCTAAAGAAAATCTCCCCAAAAGAACTGGACAACATCACAAAGACATTTAACTCCCCTATTATCATATGTGGTGATTACAACAGTCATAACCCCATTTGGGACGACAATTGCACCAAGGCAGACGAAAAAGGCCAAGTAGTGGAAAACTGGCTTGGCCAAAATAACCTATGCTATTTAAATAATGGCCACGGGACGCGAATAGACATGAACACCGGTAGACTATCTGCAATAGATTTAACTATTGTCTCCCCTGATCTAGCTGTTAAATCCGAATGGGAAGTGATTCCTGACACGCTTGACAGCGATCACTTCGCCATTCTGACGAAAATTAGTATAAAACCGGACTCTGAAAGGACAGACGCCCCTCCAAAATTTCAGTACTCCAAAGCCGACTGGAAAAGCTTCCAGAAAGACTGTCAAAGCCTAAATCATGACGAGATATTCAATTCCGATCCAGAAATGTTCAATGAAAACATTACGAATTCACTACTTAACATAGCACAAAAATATATTCCGATATCACAACAGCGCCACAACAAAAACCCGGTTCCCTGGTGGAACCCAGAGTGTGCAAAGAATATTGCGGCCAAAAAGAAGGCACTTAGAAAATTCAAAAAAGTAGGCTCCAAAGTGATCACGCGAACTACAAGGAACTCAAAATCATAGCTGAAAAAAGTGTCAAAGAAGCTAAATCAAAATGTTGGGAAGACTTTTGCAACACTATAGATACCAAAACCAATTCAAAAAAAGTATGGAACAAAATAAAAAATATACAAGGAAAGCTAACAAACACAGTCCCAGTACTGAACAAAACTAAAAAAACGAACAAAGAAAAGGCAGAACACCTCGCCGAATCTTTCGCTTCGAACAGTAGCGATAGGAAACTGAAACCAGAATTCAGAAAAATTAAGGAAGAGACAACGATAGAAAACGATCTGGACGATCATTTAGAAAACTATCTCAATGCAGACTTCAACATTAATGAATACCGCAAAGCTATACACTGTAAAAAAGAGAGCTCACCTGGTGAAGACAAACTAGGATACACGATCCTTAAACACCTACCTAATAAAACACAGAAGCTAATTTTGAAACTAATTAATGTCAGCTGGCAGACCAAACAACTTCCAAGTAAATGGAAAACATCCATCGTTATCCCAATCCCAAAACCAGGTAAAGATCCATCCGACAGCAACTCTTACCGCCCAATTTCTCTCACTTCAAATCTATGCAAAATAATGGAAACCATGGTAAAGAATAGACTGGAATTTCATATAGAAAACAAGTTATTAAACAAAACTCAAAGCGGCTTTCGTAAGAACAGAAGTACGTTAGACCATATAGCCAGATTACAACACTCAATAAAAAAGGGGAATGCCAAACATCAGTACACGCTAGGTATCTTCCTAGACATAGAAAAAGCATTTGACCTTGTATGGCAGGACGGCATAATTATTCAATTAAGCAAACTTGGAATTAAGGGAAGAATGCAACACTGGATAAAAAACTTCCTAAACAATAGAAATTTTAAAGTTCGCACCCTATCCACCAACCATGGATTAGACAACGGTACCCCTCAGGGAAGCGTCATAAGCCCCACCCTTTTTAACATCCTCATCAATGGCCTAGCCAATGAAATTGACACGAAACATCCGGAAGTAGAACAGTTTCTATTTGCCGACGATTCTGCCCTTTGGAAAACCGCACGTTCCATAAAAAAATTGACAGGTATAATGCAAAACACACTAGATACAATTAGCGGCTGGGCGGATAAATGGGGCTTCAAATTTTCCTCTCTAAAAACAACGGGCATTATATTTTCAAACAATAAACACATTGACGTTAAACTAACACTGGGAGGTCAGAAAATTGAATTCAGAAATAGTGTTAAATACCTAGGTATGATCTTTGACAGAAAACTCACGTCGAAAGAACACATCGACCAACTAGTCCTCCGGTGCAATAAAGACCTGAACCTCATGAGGTGTGTGTCTGGGACAAACTGGGGAGCGAGTAAATATAGTCTGATAAAACTATACCAAACCTTAATCAGGTCAAAAATAGATTACGGGTCCATCGCATACCAATCAGCATGTAAGACACAACTAAAAAGAATAGACAGCATCCAATATTCTGCTCTAAAAATAGCTACTGGAGCCTTCAAGGGAACCGCCTTATGTAGTCTTCAAATAGAAACCAATGAGAAACCTCTTCGTTTAAGACGAGAGGAACTGTCCCTGAAATATGCAGGAAAAACTAGAGCTAAGGGCGATAATCACCCATGCCACAAAATGTTTGAAGATAAAAGTGAATATGAATATTTAAAGAAAAACTGGGAAAAAGACTCCGCCCCCCTCGGCTATACCGTAAATAACCTATTCCAAGAACACGAAATACCAATCGCACACATCTGCGACACAGACAAAATCACTATAGGCCACCCTGGAAATTAGAGTCGCCCCACGTGGACACAAGTATTTTTTTTTTTTATTTATTTATTTTTTTTATTTATTTCATGAGGATGACCTACGGGAACTGGTCCCATTTACAGGCTCCGACGGCACATGACATATAATAACGTAACGTAACAAATAAATAGTACATAAAAATAGAAATGAATGGATATATAAGAACATCATAGCACAATTAAAGCATGCAATGTGTATGCGGCATGTATATAAACATGATTATAAATATAAAACTTAGGATATATACAGTTAATAATGGGCATGTTAAATACTAAAACATAAATGTTGCTTTAAGAAATATAAGAATTCAATGTCTAAGATAGTAAAATGTGACGAATCTTTGACTTAAAAGATGTAGTAGGACTAAAAATATCAACAGAGTCGTTCGCGTTCACGATATCGTTAAAGTTGTTCATTGATCTGATCAAAGGGGAATACTTATGTACGTTTATTCGACTTCGTTTTGGTCTAAAAACAGGACAACTTCTTAAAAATCTAGATGGTGCGCTAAAATCTAATCTGGCTAAAATATATGGGCAGTTATAAGTATAGTTCACACATTTGTGTAAAAACATTGCATCTAAATATGCACGTCTACTGGACAATGATGGTAGACCAAAAAAGGAACATAGTTCCTTGTATCTATTGCCATCATACGGATGGCCAAATTTGAAGCATAAAAATTTAACAAATTTTCTCTGAACACGTTCTATTTCGTCAATATGAGTTTGTTGCCAGGGATTAAAAACAACAAGTATACACGACTACCTCACAAAGAAGGACAACCCAGACTTTATTAGAGCCACCACCCTTGAATATATCAACCAAAACTGGAAAAATTACTTAAAAATCTATACAGACGGATCGAAAAACTCAAGTAATAACACAGGATCAGCTTTTGTTATACCCGAGCTCAACATACAAAATGGTTTCAAACTTTCAGACAATATGTCTGTATACACTAGTGAACTGATTGCTATAATTAAGGCTCTCGAATGGATCATCGAGCACAAACCAATCCGTGCTGTGATACTCAGCGATTCCCTTAGTGGACTCGCATCCATTGAAAATTCTATATCTGACAGTAGACCTGATCTTATACACAAAATAGAATATATCTGTACACAAATACACAACGAGGGTATAGACGCCATTTTAGCTTGGGTCCCCGCGCATGTCAACATCAGAGGTAACGAAGCAGCCGACCAAACTGCCAAAGACAGTCTTGCAAAAACCACACACGATGTGCCAATAGGATTAGGATATAAGGAACTCAACACTATCATTAGACGCAAAATAGATAGCAAGTGGCAAAAGGAATGGAACGAAGAAGAACGTGGACGATGGTTACATAAGATTCTTGATGGAGAGAAAAGACAAGTCCAAGGATTCCAGTTAGACAATAAGCGTGATGACCGCATCATCACAAGATTAAGACTAGGCAAAACCGGACTTAAATCACATCTGTCCATGCTTCTGAAAAACACCTCACCACTCTGTCCCGCATGCAGCAATGTAGAAGAAACAATAGAACATGTCTTACTTGAATGCCCTAAACACTACCCACAACGCGAGACACTTAGAAACGAATTAAAAAAATTCAACACTCCCTTAACATTACCAGCGATATTAAACCCTAAGCCCCCCATTAGAAAACAGGTATTCAAGTCCTTAATAGATTTTATCAAAACTGCTGGCTATTATTCCAGCATATAACACTACCCCCGTGCATGCGTACCACTAACTAACAATGTCAGCATTGGCCAAAATTTCTCTTTTGGAATAAAATTTAGGCAATGTGGGCACCGGAGATACCATGTTCCGTGTGGGCCGGTTGCCACATTAGTCTCAAAAATCGGAGGCCAAGACCAATCAACATCCCTGCGACAATATTGGCCAAAAATCTCTCTTTCGCAATAAAATAGGCAATGTGGGCACCGGAGATACCATGTTCCGTGTGGGCCGGTTGCCACATTAGTCTCAAAAATCGGTGGCCAAGACTAATCAACATCCCTGCGACAATATTGGCCAAAAATCTATCTTTCGCAATAAAATAGGCAATGTGGGCACCGGAAATACCATGTTCCGTGTGGGCCGGTAACCACATTCGTCTCCAAAATCTAAAGGCCGCTACCAATTCAACAACCAAGGACATAAATCATTAGCAGACGTCCAAGAAACAACCACACACACAGATAATGTCACTCACAAAAATGAATACTACACACTGTTTCATCTTATACTTTCAGAAATGGAGATGAACACGATGAAGGTCCTCATCAAACAGACAACAAACAGAACACTGACGACGACAAAAATTATTAAACTGCACCTCACGGCACACCGAAGACCAAAGACGGGCTGGACAAGACTAAAAACAGAAGACGGATGACGATCACAAGAATACCAACATCGCCGCACAACAAGAAACCTCCAGAACCAGAACATCACATCCTAAACCACACCGACACGCTACCCCATAGATGACACCGAACTGACGCCTTAACACAGAATATGATCCTTTGACTTTCACGCAATATAGGACGTAGACCTGCCGTCCTGTGCCCCAATACACACTCCAAGCAATTCTTACAGGCACAGATTTCTGGAAGAACCCACCCTGTTCCCAAGGGCGTCGTTAGTGAAGTCGATCCGAAAAATCCTGAAAACGCCCATGGTTCTCCCAGTTTTTTCTGGACGGCTTTGTGCGTACAAAGGGGTACCAAGACAAAGGAATCATACACGCGATTACAGTGAACTCATATTTACCAGTATAACTTAACCAAAAACCAAAAAGAGACTTACGAACTTGTACATATAGCGATTCTTATTTACTTCTATTTATATCTCCTACTAATCTCTCATTGTTATTTATTATTTATTTATTTATTTATTTATATATTTAGCGCTGGAAAAGAAATTCAATAAACAAAGTAATGTACCGCGAAATTCAAATAAAACATTGAGTTGATGGGCCGCGAAATCCGAATGGGAAGCGGCCCTTAAACTACAATTTCAATCAATCAATCAATCACTGCATCTCAGGTTTGGGAGGGGGTAGTTAACCTGCTAACAATTGGCAGTAGGTGTGATTTGCACAGACCGCAGAGATGGACAAAGAACAGTGGTGGAGACCCTGAGGGCAGTCGGATACTGCATACGTCCTTGAACTCTTATTTTGTTTGTACCGTCAATTCAGTGCTTAGGGCATGTGCTTAACATGTATTATATTATTACTTAGTAGTGAAAGTTTCAACTTGCTTTATGCCATCTTTTTTGTTTGTACCGTCAATTCAGTGCTTATTTTAACTTGTCATCTACATATTGAGTGTGCTTAACATGTAACTTTTTAAATGCTTAAATTATTATGAAAATAAAATCTATACATTGTTTTACACACATCATACGTATTGTTCATCCAGACTTATTCAATTCAAACTTTAAGTAATAGTAATCAAGGGTCAACTCTTACTGAGGGGGGATTCTTTTCACACCTACAACCAATTGTTAGCAGGTTAACTACCCCCTCCCCAACCTGAGATGCAGTTTTGAAACCCTTGCATTTTGACTTACCTGAAGGGATTACCTGCTCACACAGAAGATGGTTTAATCTCAAAATTCTAATCATAAACTCACCCGTACCAGTTAATCTCCAATCAATAGGAGGCTAATAAATATATAATAATTTAAGAAGCTTAATCTATCAAACTATCAATTATAATTGTACCATTCAAATAACTCTGTTACTTTTATTGGTTGGTAAAATTTGTGCCTATCTAAGACTACTTAAAGATAAATCTGTGAAGAAAACAATTTATTGATGGAATTACATTAAAAAAACAACATTTGTCTTTTCCTGTAACAGTTTATGATAAATAAAAATTGGCATTATTTTACTGGAAGAAAAAATTACCTAAATATTTAACCCACAACAGCTATATGGACAAGTAAATATAAGGGGGGAATATGACAGGGGGGGATATGTCCAGGGGGGGTGGGGGGGGGGGACATGACAGGGGCTGACAGGGGGACTGGGACAGGGGAACATGACAGGGGGGGAACATGACTGTACTCCGTTATGAGGATGAAATCCGCTTATTCAAATACAAGTACAATTTTACACATGCCGAACATAATTGGCAGCAAGCAATTTACACAGTGCACCTACTCGCTCACTCTTGGAGGTATAAAAGGCTCCACTCAGAGTCATCTGTCTACCTGACCGTACTTTGCGGTTCCTGGATAAAGTCTCAAACTATTATTTTATAATAAACTGTTTTTCATGGAATATTAGGAATGTTGGTGGCTATATCCACACAAGAACCATACTCGTATAAACCATAGCTTCGTCATTCAAGCAAATGAAGTGTGAAAGTTACTGCTCCTTACAACTTAGGCGCGTTTTATGTGAAAGTTCGATAAAATTCATCAAAGAAGAGGTGAGCTGTTTTTATTTTAGCCGATTAGATTACCTGACATATCTAAATTGCATCTAAAAGGATAAACATATAGCAAATTATAATTAAACGGATATACATGATATCTGAAATCGGTGTACAATACTGAAGGATCTTGTCGTTGCCATGTACGTACGTCGTAGCGTCCGGACGTCCGTCCGTCAACATTTTCTTGTCCGCTGAATATCTGCAGATCTATGAAGTCGGGCCCGACCAAACTTTGGTGAGACCTTCCTGAATGTTGACTGATGACATGATTAGATTTTCTGATGGCTATGATGATTTCATGATTTTTAATTATTTTTTTTATTATTTATTGATGGCTCAGCTCTTGCACTGTTATCTATGCCCATCAACATGTTCTTGTCCGCTGAATATCTGCAGATCTATCAAGTCGGGCCTGACCAAACTTTGGTGAGAGCTTCCTTAATGTTGACTGATGAAATGATTAGATTTTCAGATGGCTATGATGATTTCATGATTTTTAATTATTTTTTTATTATTTATTGATGGCTTAGCTTTTGCACTGTTATCTATGCCCATCGGGAACCCTGATTCACTGTGATTTTTGAAGGTTCCCTGATACAAGAAAGCCTGGTTCATTCAAGATTATCATTGGATGGAACTCCCCATTTCCCATATATTCTGGGAGCTTACATGATGCTACAATTGTTCAACCTATGCACTACCCTCGGGAGGATTTCCTCACCCCTGGGGCACTAACTGTTAAAGTTTTGGATTTTTTCCTATCCAGAGCTTCTCAGCCTCATGTGATATGTATGAGATGCAGTGTACATTGCTTTTTCACACACACATGCTGAATCACCTGAATCATTCCTTTATAGTAATAACTAACAGGTTGGTGACATTATTTTATTTCAGAAGTACAAGAGGAAATAACTGTTAGGTTTGAATTTCGCGTCGCCTTTTTCTTCAATTTTGCTACATGAATTTATCCGAAAGCTTTGCACAAACCATATTTTATTTCAGAAGTATAATATGAAATAACTGGCAGGGAAATCCCTGCAGTATAGAATCCCTGTCAGTCTGAATTTCGCGTCGCCTTAAATGAAGGACATCATTTTTCTTCAATTTTGCTGTTGAATCATTCTATTCTACATCAGATTTATCCTAAAACTTTTGCATGAACCATATTTGTGTCCACACATTTAACTGGTACAACATAATGCTTAAATTTTTGTCATCAAACATGTTACTGTACCTTGGAAATTATTTAAAACGAGTGGTTAGGAGAGCCCATTTTTAGTCTGACTCTGGGCAATTTTGAACCAGTTTGCATACCCCCCCCCCCAACCCACCCCACCAATAATGATAATGGTGGGCCTGTGTCAATCAGTGTGTTTCTATGCCATTAACTTGTTATCACACTTGTGCAATGCATAAATTGCCACTGATAAAGCTGCACTTTCTTGCATGCTGTAATCCCAGCACACCACTCACGTGAAAACGAAGTCTATTATATATGGTACAGAAATCACACAAACTGTATCCACAGGGCTGTATCCAGGGATGTTTTGCAGCTTCCGATCCCAAACTCCCAGTTCCTTTTCGTAATTCATTATTGAGGGTCCAATTTTTTTTAGTGAATTGCGCCAAACAGGTTTATTAACATGAAATTCAATACCCAGCTATGCAATCGGAATGGATATTGAGGCTCACAGAAGCGCGTTTTCCGGAACTAAATTGGCTCTAGATGCAGCCCTGATCCTACTTGACTAAAAAAGCAGGCTGAGGGGTCCACGCACCTTTTAGGTGCTTGCCTGCAATTCATTTTTAACACCTGTACTAACAATCACACTCATTGGATCGGCATATTGATGTGTTCTGTGGTCATCGGTTGGTCCGCGCGATGAAAAAAAAGGAAGGAAAATTAAGATCTGAACGCCACAGAAAATAAATTTCGAGCAGAACCCTTCATTTTCACTCTGAGATAACCCTTCTATACCGCCAAGAGCGGAGAGTACCTCTTAGATGGTGTGACAGTGTTTACCACTTAGAGTTATCTCCCATTTGACCATGCTTGTAATGAGTGTCGTAAAACAGATATTAAAGATAGAACGGTTGTTGGCAGTTCCTCATGCATGGCTTCAGGTTGTATTTCATTCACATGTTATTTCTATCACGATTTACAACATACGATATCGACCATCATATCGTTACATGGTGTCAGAAGTAAAACAGACATTCTAAGGGACATTATGAATACTATATTGTCAACCAGCGTGTAAAATTAACCCTGATCAGGACTGGTTCTTATACCACTGTACATCGACACGCAACAACAACAACGTCCACATACACGTGTGACAAATTGTGACAATCAAGGTTTGTGGAAGGTATCATCCTTACAAATCGAACCATTTATGTAACTATGGCGCACAATGCCATCGTAAATAACGAAGGTGGGGCACCTGCGGGGCCGCCGTCTGTCCTACAAAATGTGCCCATTCCAGACAAACTAAACTTGACAGGAAATCTGAAACAAAACTGGCAAGCGTACAAACGGATGTGGAACAATTACGAAATAGCCAGTCGTCTAGAGTTACAACCCAATAACATTCGAAGTGCTACACTATTCACATGTATAGGGCAGGAAGCTATGAAAGTTTATGACGGTTTCCACTTCGATACTGAAGAAGACTCACGGAACATTGCTGTTGTTCTTCTAAAATTTGAAGAATATTGTGTCGGACAAAGCAATGAGACATACGAACGCTATCTCTTTAACAGGAGAAATCAAGACAGTCTTGAAACATTTGAAGCTTGGCTGTCGAGCCTGCGTGGGTTAATCAAGACCTGCAATTTTGGAGCTTTGGAGGATAATCTTCTCCGTGACCGCATCGTGGTGGGACATCGCGACAACCGAACGCGAAAGCGATTACTACAAGAGTCTCAGCTCACACTGCGTAAATGTGTTGATATATGTCGCGCCGCTGAAACTACGGAAAGCCAGTGCAAAGAAATGGCTCCCTCAGAGGCACAAGAGGATGTACAGTGGGTGAAGTCTACCAAGTCAAGTAATGACAAGAAACACAAAAACTATGGTAGGACATTTGAATCAAAACCCAAAACTTTCAGTGGGAAGGGTGGTAAATCGGACGAAATTCGAAACTGCAAATTTTGTGGGGGAAAACATGAGGCAAAGCGTGAATCATGCCCAGCTTTCGGTAAGGAGTGCCACAGGTGTAAACAATTACACCATTATGAAAAGCAATGCCCCAAATCAGCCCCCAAATCGTCCAAATACAAGGTCAAAACTGTTGATGATTCATCAGATTCTGATCCTGAGTATGTGTTAACTGTGACAGAGACTGTTAGCAATGTACAGGAAAATTCCCAGAAAACCCCTCCTAAGAAATTACACGCAACTATGCAAATATCCGGGAAATCTACATCCTTCCAGTTAGATTGCGGTGCTACATGTAATGTGTTACCGGTACACATGTACCGAGAACTGTGTCGCGATCCAGAGTTGGACCATTTGCATCCAACAGATTCTGGTCTTCAACTTTTTGATCCTGACACACAGGTCAAATCACTAGGAAGAAGGCGCATCGACATAACAAATCCCAAAACAGGAAAATGTTTCAACGTAGAATTCCACATTGTGCCTATCGCGTGTAAGCCGATCCTGGGGTGTCGCACCATCGTCCAAATGAACCTTATTACTGTGAACTATGACAACATTGAGTACCAGCCAGACTGTGTCGCCAGTGTGGAAAAAAGTCTTACCGCCGAAGATATTTTTGAAGAATATCGCAATGTTTTCATCGGCCAGGGTACTCTGAAGGGAGAGTTACACCTTCAAGTGGATAAATCGGTACCGACAGTACAGCTACCGCCGCGTCGAGTTCCCATTGCGATCAAAGAGAAACTACGCAAGGAACTAGATAAGCTCGATGAGCAGGGTATTATCTCTCCTGTACGCGAACCAACCGAATGGTGTTCAAATATGGTGGTGGTAAATAAGGCGAACGGGTCAATCAGAATATGTTTGGATCCAAAACCGTTGAATCGCGCGTTAAAACGCAGCAACTATCCGATGTCGACCATCGATGATATTCTCCCTGACCTCGCAAAGGCCAAAGTTTTCACGAAAGCAGACGTGAAGAACGGTTTCTGGCATGTCCAATTGGATCACGAGAGTAGTATGCTCACGACATTCTCCAGCCCATGGGGGCGGTACAAATGGAATAAAATGCCGATGGGTATCTCACCAGCTTCGGACGAATTCCAGCGTCGTCTTAACGAGACGTTGGAAGGATTACGCGGTGTCAAGGTCGTTGCAGACGACATCATGATTTGGGGAGAAGGTGAAACGCAATCGGATGCTGAACGCGACCATGACCAGAATATGCGCAAATTCCTGCAACGCTGTGAGGAATCCGGTATTCGGTTGAACAAAGAGAAGTTCAATTTCAAGTGCAAATCCGTATCATACATTGGGCATCAGATTACAGATGGAGGATTGAAACCTGATCCTAGCAAGATTCAGGCAATCGTAGAGATGCCGGCGCCTACCGATCGACAGGGTATACAGCGACTGATGGGTATGCTCAATTACCTGCAAAAATTTG
This sequence comes from Hanleya hanleyi, assembly GCA_036873755.1. Classification (NCBI taxonomy): domain Eukaryota; kingdom Metazoa; phylum Mollusca; class Polyplacophora; order Lepidopleurida; family Hanleyidae; genus Hanleya; species Hanleya hanleyi. The sequence goes on from JAVTVY010029242.1 coordinate 12,536, forward strand.
CACCAGGACTATCCGACATGACGCGTCCAATACGCGATCTGCTTAGTGAAAAAGCAGCGTTCTTCTGGGATCCAGACGTACAAGGCAAATGTTTTGATCAAATCAAAGCAGTACTCACGAATTCTCCGACATTGCGTTACTTTGACTCGACACTGCCAGTTGTCATACAGTGTGACTCGAGTAAAGATGGCCTCGGAGCAGGACTCTTTCAACAGGGACAACCAGTCGCGTACGTGTCCAGAGCGCTTACGGAAACAGAGGAAAGATACGCGCAAATTGAGAAAGAACTTCTCGCGGTTCTGTTCTCGCTAGAGAAGTTTGACACGTACGTCTATGGACGGAAAATCATAGTGGAATCGGACCATAAACCCCTGGTCTCGATACAGAAGAAGGCGTTATTGAGCGCACCAAAACGCTTGCAACGTATGCTATTACGATTGCAACGTTACGATTATGAAATCATATACAAGCCCGGTGTGGAGATGTACGTCGCGGATACTCTGAGTCGCGCCGTACCACGTAATATGCAAGCGAAATCCGACCGACAATCTGTGGCTGACAGAGAGATGGAAGAAATCAACAATGTCGACTGCCTTCCAATGACTGGAAATAGCATAAACGAAATCCGCGAAGGCACCGCCAAAGAC